>JAANSO010001027.1:0-20349 GCA_036507315.1 Lepidocyrtus fimetarius | reverse complement strand
GAACAAGGCATGCATAGTTAAACAGGTAGACTAATATGTCAATCAAGAAACGCCAAAAGAGTGGCATTTGCGGCGTAGCAAGTGTCGTGCTAATCGGCACACATTAACATTCAAAAAAAGGAATTGAGGAGAAAGGAACGAAATGATGTCTGACTATCCTAACCTTATGTAGTTAAGCATGTTGTTGCCTTAAGCCAGAAACTAGTCAATGAAAAAAACATTTTAATATTAATGTGTTAATGAAAGTAAGAAATATCGGTAGAGGGAGAACTCTTGAATTTATTTAAAAAGGAGGAGGAAGTAAAGTTTTTGATTCGGATAATATAGCTTCTGTGTAAAAAAGATTAAACTTGCGATGATATGTAACTTTTTTATCTGATTGATTATCATTGGAATTGGAGATAATCAGTCTTGTATTTACATTCTTGTCCCCCTTTTAGCATTTACCTCCTCCAGGTGCACAATCCGGTAGGCATTCAGGAAGGCAACCCATTTGAGCGCAGATAGGGCAATTACATTTATAATCTGGTCTGCCACTTGTTCCGTGATTTATGTTTACCGTAATTGCTCTTCATGTAATCATAGTTTATCCCTCTTGCTGCTAAAAGGGCTGCACATGGATCTGAACCTGATTGAACTGCTCCCCCTGCACCTGTCACCACACCTTCGTCATCTTCATTTGGAAGAAGAATGGTTAAGAAGGCTACAATCACTTGGATGATTCCCACCACCATAAAGGCAACATAAAAATGGAATGTCTTCAATCTATCATAAAATGCAATTAGTTTCCAACT
Organism: Lepidocyrtus fimetarius; assembly: GCA_036507315.1. NCBI lineage: Eukaryota > Metazoa > Arthropoda > Collembola > Entomobryomorpha > Entomobryidae > Lepidocyrtus > Lepidocyrtus fimetarius. The sequence goes on along the minus strand of JAANSO010001027.1, from coordinate 19,555 downwards.
TGCGTATTTATAAATATTTGTTTAAAACAATTGTTCTCTTAAATACTTACGCAATTACATGCAGTAAATACAGTAGTAATGAACATTCCGAAAGCGTGAAATACAATGCACGAAACCCAAGCGCCACCAAGCCATTGTCTCGGTATTGTTCCGATTGCCACTCTGCTAGTTATAATGCACAGGATTCCTTCAACTGCTCCAAGAACTGCACAAATTACCAAAATCCAGCCAAGCGTTATTGCCCAGTTGATAACTATCCACATGATTCCCGATACTGGTCAAAAATTAAGAACACTATGAAAATAAGTTTTATAACAATTGGATGATGCTCTGAAAGAAAATTAGAATTATACGTACTGAAAATAGCACCCGCAAAAACAGCTCGGTTGAATGAAAAAGTAAAGTCTGGATTGTTTATAAAAACGGCTCGTGTTATAATTGAAGCTATGCAGTAGGCAGTGACGTACCAAGCCGTGATATCAGCTCCAACACTTTCAGCGTAGGAAACAATAAACAAGTAAGGAACGTAGAAGTTCATTGCGGCCAACATGACCAAGCAAGAGAATAAAATGAAGCTTCTATCCCTGTACAAGCGGAGGTCACACACACATACGCACAAGACTAGAGGAAAAGTAAAAAGAGAAAGTCAATAGGTTAATACTAATTAGAACGGATACGTTTTGTGTTTTAGTGGTTAAAGTGGATTCGAAACATTAATGATATAATCCATACAGCTTCTTTGATCATCACATTCATCTTTAGGGGCGGCCTTAGTTGCTTGATAAACACATTCCCTTATCGCATCAGACCTGTTTTTCCATGTCGCAGCCGGTTGTGTACATTAAACGAGTTTTCGGGAATGCATGGACAGCCAAAGTGAAAAACAGGGTAAGCATTGACATCATAAACTTTGTCCATTTGAAGCCAATCTTAAATTGTGGTGAAAATCAATTTAATTAATCTCAAAGATGTAAACTACTTAATCTAATTTTACTTTGTTTCAAAAATAGCTTAAAGCGTACATACATATGCAATAACTTTAATGATAACCCAAGTATAAAAAATTGTGCCAACTGAGCCAGCTATGTTCACAATAAGTACTCCAGTTAATATTTTAGTTCGGAAAAGATCACTGTAGAAAAATAAAAGAACAAAATCTGAGTAAATCAGTTACAATTGAATGGCACATTATGACATCTAAATGGTTTCATACCTTGGTAAGGTCATTGCAGCTGCATAAGCCATCCCCCCTCCAATCCCGACAAGCACAATATTGCAAATATATAAAAGGCTAATATGAAAAACTTGAGACTCTAGTAAGATTCCGATGAAAACGATTATCATTCCGAAAAGGGCTGTGAGTTTGTGTCCTGCGTAGTCTATCAAGGCGTACGTTATACAAGAGGTCTGGATTACATAAAATTAGGGCATTAGCAATTAAAAATTACATTCTCTCAAAAGTTATTACAAATGTTCAATAAAACCTCTTATTTCTTACGATAAGCAAGATAAAGTAAGTCATTGAAGTTATCAAACAAAGCTCAATATATCCTGCATTGTACTCGATAGCTGCCGCCGGGATGAATATCGGCAAAGTGTGAATATTTCCAATAATAGTCGCGACAACGATCATTGCAGCAATACAGGAGACCATGTCCTTAGAACGATCATATCCGCAAACTGGGGGTTGACAATTATCTACTAAATAACCACCGGCAAGCCTTCTTCTAGCCTAAGCCCAAAAAATTTCAATTAATTTCAATTCTCATTTCAATTACCAATCTTCTTTAAATTATTTACCACTGCATCAGAAACACCAGGCGCGCATGGATTTGTTGACAAGACATAGTCTTGCATAATAGCCGTTGTCCTTACATCTAATAAACAAGTAGCTCCCGGAGTTCGGCTCATTTTTGTCAAAGGGTAATAATAATAGTCAGTTTAATATAAAACTGTACTTTCCCCTTTCATGTAATACAAAATTACAAAATAATTTTCTTATTCCATCTTCATATTACCAAAAGAATACCTTATTTCATGCATTTCAATAATAATTCTAGTTAAACTAATGTAAGTTTTAATTAATTTAACTTTACTCTATGCCAACTAATTACAGGAATTAAGTGAAAGGACGCTATGAAAGCTCTTTGTTCAAAAAGTTTTATGAATGACATGGGATATGGATCCAAAACCTGCATCACTTTGCATCTTCATATATCCATCTTCATATTACCAAAAGAATGCTCGTTTCATGCATCTAAATAATAATTCTAGTTAACCTAACAGTTTTAATTAATTTAACTTTACTCTATGCCAACTAATTACAGGAATTAAGTGAAAGGACGCTATGAAAGCTCTTTGTTCAAAAAGTTTCATGAATGACATGGGATTATGGGATGGATCCCAAAACCTGCATCTTCATATACCCCAACTCTTGCGCGAGTGCTTTCTTCACATGTATTGAATTCTACAAGGAAAACACCTGGTGCATCCACACACGAACCCTAAATTTTAAATTAATGCAAAATAACATTATTTAAATATTATTAATTAATTGTCATTGTTTTAATGCTAAACATTTAATTAAACAAGCAATTAGGTTCGCCATAAAATTAAAATTATGTCAATCTTGGCTCAATTGTGCTGAAGAGCAACCATATTCAATACCGGTTGAGAATAGCTGGTAATTGCTGGTTGAATAATTAATTACGCAATTTCAAAAGCTGAAGTGGGATTCTACTGTTGCTCGGTTTACGTTTAAGTTTAATTGAAATAAAAGCATTAAAAAGTTAACAAAAAACTTGTATAAACTTAAAAAGCACGTAAATGAATCAAGTGCATTTATAACCTTTTGAATTTTTCATTTCATCAAAATTTTGAAGTGATTTATTTAGCCAAGTTTGCAAAATTCACAGTTTAAAAATGAGTGGAGGAAGTGAAAGTGCTTCTGTTGCGTCATCCCCTCCATCTGGAGCTGGAGGGAGTAGAAGGCAGTCGAATGGAGCATCAGTTACGGTTTCGGGTGCCGTACAATACACGAGGAAGATTAATGAACAAAATTATGATTTTGATGGGTGGAAAATTACGCTTTTAAAGAGTCCAATCCTTCCTTCAAACTGCTACTGTAACATTCTCGATAAGAACAACACGAAACAATTGGTTTTGGAGTTGGGACGCTCTCTGGAAACTGTCAAGCTTGCCAACTCATCAGCTACAGATGAAAATAGCGATTCAACTGCACTTCCATTAATTAAATGTCAAGTTTGTCGGTAAGTTTCTTCCATGATTGGTTATCGAATAGTGCGACAAGACTAGTGACTAGTTTTTGATAAACTATACTCTTTCTGTGTATCTTTAGGTACAATGAGCAGCTTAATTTGAAGCACTTGCCGGATATGGTATTCCCTGACAATTACCTTCATCTACGACATGAAGCGTCCGGTGTAGTTTTGGCATTTAACACTTTGGAAGCCATGAAATTAATAGCTACACAAGATTCTAATCCTATTCGAGTTGAATACTCAGATGAGTGGCAGGCATCAAAGTAAGATTTTAAATTAAATACGATTTCTATAAAATTCCTACAAGTTTCTCAATCTACAGCGACTGTTGTATGTTTATGAAGGGTTGAAATGGGATTACCATTTCCAAAGGATATGATACACACGTACAATTGGACTTTCTACACAGACTATTCAGGTACAGTTGGCTCATCGACAGGGAGTAACGTCACCATAATTAACGATCCACCAGAGGAATTAAACATTGAGAAATTGAAACAACGCGAGAATATACTTTTCTACGAGGAACTTACCCTTTTTGAGGATGAACTTCATGATAATGGGATCTCTAATCTTAGTATCAAGATGGTGAGTTGTACAATTTTATCCATTGCCGATCAATTACAATTAGTATGAAGATATCTATTGGAGCTAATTAATGTTATCTCCTTATTTTTTCAGAGAGCTATGCCGTCAGGGTTTTTCATTCTTCTCCGTCACTGTCTCCGCGTGGATCATGTCATGTGTAAAGTAACTGATACAAGAATCCATTATGAAACTGGAAATAATTATTTTCTCCGACAATTTCAAGTGAAGCAAAACTCCTTTAAAAACCTGGGTGACCTGGATCCTCACAAGTTTTCCGATATAAATGCTCTAGCTCAGCTTTTACCTGTTACAAAAGAAGTAACTGAAAAAATTATGCTCACTGCATAGTCGTTAAAGTTCCTTTGGCTGACTGTTTGTAAAATTATTAATTTTATACTAAATTCACATAATATGCAAACCCCGTCGTCATCAAATTCATTACGATGTGAAACAATGCATTGCATATTTTGTATAAAAAGCTGAAATGAAACTGCGAAATATCAGATGAAAATAAAAACGCAACAAAGTATATTTATCATTTAGCAGATATGCGAGTTTTTATTACGCATTCTTTTCTAATTATCTTATATGCGTTCCATAAGTAAATTAGCTTCAGATATAATTGGCTGCAGGCAGAGTGGAGAAAAAAATATTTTGTTCTTCAAAACTTTTTCTTCTAAAATTCTACTTCCATCTACTACTCCACCAACACAATGTTCATATCTTACAAATAGCATTTTTGTTTTATAAATTACATACATTAAATGGATATTCGCGTAGTGTCATCTTAACCATTATCGTTTCATTCCTATTTTCCTTCTTCCATATCACACTTATCGCACATAGCCAGTACCACTACTACTTTATTATCCTTCTTGGCCAGTATTATGTATATCCTTTATTATGATTCTGACTGGCATACATTTAACGTACGATCTTTTTATTGATGATATTGGTGAAAGCGATGGGATGATTCGTCATATGCGTAAATAGGTCTTATCTTGACTAAATAAAGATACTAAAGCGAGTTTGAAAATTAGGAAGTAGATTTCATTATTTTCTTCCTTCCTCCATGGGTTTTCTGCTATCCTTAGAAAAGCCATTATTGTTTTAAAAGTGATCACAAATGACATGACATTTATATAAATGATCTAAAACACTGCGAGAACACATCTTTGTTTACTCACTGTCAGTGCTTTAACTAGTAATAATTAGTAAACTTTATCATCTTTCTTCATTCTGATCAGATCCGTATAGAACATTTTTATTTCCGATTATTCTGATTACTAATTTAGCCAATGTCTCGCATTAGCCTTTGCATTATAATTTTTTACTACAAATATTGTTTATTTTCGTTTTCAACGAACCTAGTCATTGATTTTGTTGAAGATTTTTTGTCCCTTCATGCTTCATTGACAGTTTCTTTTCTAACTAAGGCTATAATATAACTGAGTTTGGTATCATATTATCATCTCCCTTAACTTTTCTTTTAAATAATTTACCGTAAAGTATTATTTACACAATTTAACAGGATTTTGCCTTATAACACAAATATATATATTTTAGTGAAGGTAATAATTAATATTTTAAAGCCAAGTAAACTTAAAAATAAAACGGAATGTATTTAAGGTAGCCCAATTACTTTTTAGATTCCACTTGACTCTTTTTACCGGCTTCATTGCTGGTTTCATTCATTCAATATTCCAGAGAGGCAGCATGAATTAAGAAAGAATAAAATGTCAGAGAGGGGGCAGTGCAAAGATAACGTTCAATACTTAACAATATTTTTTGTGCTGTGTGTTGTAAGAAGAAGAATCGTCATCTTTAATAGAATGCTCTTGCACTTACCGCTGGGTTACCAGCAGTTCCTTTCGAAGTTTTTGCAGGCGAAGGATTCCAATTTGATTTCATTGTTAGGGAGTCAGCAAGAGATGCTAATGTTGAATCTAAGTCATTTGTGATGATGGGTTTTGCAGGTGCGTTTGCTGCTTGAGCAGCTCCTACTCCACCTCCGGGCTGTTGAGGAGTTAAAATAGAGCCGAAGAAGTCAACCCCTGTGAAAAAATTAAATATCAAAATTGAATTCATGTACAGCATAAGGTAGGTAGGTATATTTGAAATCAAAAGCGAAAGTGATCCAACGAAGAAGGTTATTAATATTAAAATGCATACAATTGCAGACATAAAAATCTAAAATAATACACATCTGCACGAAAACAGGAAAGAGTAAAAGAATTTCATTCGATATAACAATAAAATATTTCAAAAGAGCTAACTAATAGAAGAAGAGTAAAAAAGAACTCAACAATAATTGACTAGAACTGGGTGCTAAGCTGGAAAAGTCATACTTCTTGTTTCATTTAACTAAAAAGAGTGCTCAAAATATTGCATTTCTCGTTCTACTAGAAAGAGGAAGGAAACACAATCCTACAGTTTTACAGTTTGCTAACATCAGACCTGACTGTTGCTGCTGAGGTTGTTTAGTAAATGTTTGAGGAGTTGATGGGGGTGGTGGAGGGGGTGCTCCTTCCTTTGCTGCTTGCATTTTTCAGTTTTTAATGAAATAAACATTTGTTTGGCTTAGCGGATGATGAATGATGCGAGAATTGACACCACACCGAACACGCAGAAAAAAGTTCATTTAATTTTTAAAGTAAAAATTGTTTTTACCTTGCTCCGCGTTTGTTCCAAATACGCTATTCATATTATTAGCAGCTCCGTAAGGCTGTTGAATCATTGGAGGTTGCTGGTAAAACTGTTGCTGACCACCACCCATTCCCATTTGCATGCCACCACCCATACCCACGGGGGCGTATCCATTTCCTCCAAACGCTCCCATTTTTGGTTGTTGAGGCGCTGCTGTGGCAGTTGAAGAAAACATGTCTGCAAATGGATTTGAGGTTTGAACAGGAGCTGAAGTACTCCCATTTGTCGTTCCTCCGCCCAATCCTAACGATAACAGATCATCTAACGCTGATCCACCTCCCGCTGAGGCAGGTTGTTGCACTGGCTGGGCAGGCGCACCAGGTGAGGCAAAGAGATCTAGAATCTGTTGTGTTTGAGATGTTTGGGGAGGAGCAGCAGTTGCTAAGAAAGGATTTGTTGCTGACGTGGCTCCAACAACTTCGTCTATGAAAAAGTCGACCAAAAACAAACATCATTAGAATGGTGAATTGTTCAAAAATGGGAATGAAATTAATTAAAATACTTTGATAAATTGTTATTTTAATTACCTCCTTTCTGTTCTCTAAATCGATTCAATGCAGCTTCCTCTTCGTCAAGGATTTTCTGCTTCTCGTCCGAGGCAATGAATGATGACGATGTATTACTAAAAGATGAAACATCAACAGAATTCTGTTTAGATGANCATCAACAGAATTCTGTTTAGATGAAGTATTCAGTTTCTTCCCTTCCATTTGGGCGAGATGTGCCTCTAGAGCTTCCAGGAGTGAACTTGGAGCTTTTGTCAAGTCTGGAATTTCCCCTTTGTCAATTCCAACCGCTTCTGCAACCTATACGAATAAAACAGTATCAATACATGATTCTGCCAATCTTTGTATTCGCTTAAACATCATACAATAGAATTTGTTCGTGTATTTCAATTTATGTCAGGTACCAAGATCTCATCATTATTATTATGACAGGGATAACTTATATTCATCATTTTAAAAAGAAATACCTATTAAAGGTTAAAGGTGTACAACATTCAAAATATATTTTCTTACTTTGAGAAATTCTGAAACTTTGTCCATCCTCGTCAAAAACTTTTTGTAGAAATCTAACGCATCCTTTGCATTTTTCTTGTTCATTGTAAAATATTTTTCCAGTAGATTAATTACGGCATCATTATATGTGGCGAAAAGTCTGATCAGATCTCTGAAATAAAAACAATTCAAATTATTATACATTTAGCCCACTAAATCAATAACTAAATCATTTTTTCAAGTAATCCAGAACTTGTCTTTACCTGAAGAGGAGTGAGAATCCAAATCGCATAAGCGAGTTTCTATGAATGTCATCGGGGGATGAGTCAAATTCTAACAAAGCATCCATCTGAGTTTGCAGGACTGGAAATGTCTTCAGTAACGGGTCAGTGCCCATTGTTCGGAGGGTTCCATCCTCCTTCCTGAAACAACACAAATCAAAAACGCATTTTAAAGTAATTTCAAATCCTTAAATGTATATTTAACGATCAAAAGTCGGATTTCGAAGTATAAAATATGTACAGGCTTAAAAACTTCAACCCCTCAGCCTTCATCGACGAACCATCTTCATATCTACCAGTTGAAGTCATCAACTTTAACTCCAATTTAGTAAAGATATTTTAAATTAAAAATAACAATTAAACTTACCCCCTTTTGACTTTACAGAAGTCGAACGCCATGGTTCGATATGAGAGAGCCTTCTCATTTAAATATTTTGCATATCTTCGAATAAAAGGAGAGACCTCATATCCTGTAAATATCAAATCAAGTTAATTAAATACATACATTAATACAAATTTAACTACAAAACTAACTGAAATTAAAATCACTAAAAAATCTAAAATGCTACCTTCAAAAGTAATCTAGACTTTCTTTTGTTAATGATAACTACTGGATTTACTTTGAAAGACATTTTAAATAGTTTGTTCGATAATTAAAATTAAAAAATAGTTTAAAATAATTAAAATTGACACAAAATGAAAGAAGAAATGCACACGAAAAGGATAGGATGGGATGCGAGGAGAGAGAGGAGTGGAATGAGAAACGTGCAAAGCATGTGCTTTGGCTTGGGCCGAGGAGTGGATTTTGAATACTGCGTCTCTCCGCGCACTACACTACAAGGTGTGAACTAGGATTGCGTAATATTGAACATTCAATGCTTCTTAAAACTTTATAAAGCTTTGTTTAAAATAATTAAAATTGACACAAAATGAGAGAAGAAATGCACACGAAAAAGTAAAAGGATGGGATGTGAGGAGAGAGAGGAGTGGAATGAGAAACGTGCAAAGCATGTGCTTTGGCTATGCTTTGGGACGAGGAGTGGATTTTGAATACTGCGTCTCTCCGCGCACTACACTACAAGGTGTGAACTAGGATTGCGTAATATTGAACATTCAATGCTTCTTAAAACTTTGCCAACTTATAAAGCTTAATCATAGGTTTTTAGAGTGATTGATTACTAATCAGCTAATATCACTGATTAGGCTTCTTTAATGAAGGTAAAATAGTTAAAGTCTATAATCTATGGTCTAAACTAGGAAAAATTAATGATTTTTTACCAAGTCTCGGTCCTCGCACCGACTTCAGTTTGCATGAAAGAAACAAATTATTTCGACAGTTTACTTCAATTAAAAACTTTGCAGCTTAAATTATACTTCCGGGCAGCATTTTAATTAATATTCGGGGATAGAACAAATGATTAAAACCTTTTTAGTGTTTAGTATGGTAAACATTTTTACATTTTGAATCATGAATAGCTACGGAAGAATTTCATGCACCTGAAGGCATGAAGTTTACATAACTTGCATTGCGTATATAGTAATATTCAATCAAATATCATTTTGGATAAAGATGCGTATGTGAGATTCTCCAGTATGATTAGCGTTTAAGGAAATGATTAATGAAAGATTAAACAACATTTGAATGATTTATATCTTTACAGGTTCTAAATTTTATGGAGCTTGCTTACCTTGAGGATTCGTCTTATCAAGAAATGATGACAACTGGAACGTACAGTTGCTAGAGGCCAGATACTGTGTAAATCTCTGCAAGAAATTACACAAATCATTAGCATCTGTATGATAATTTTAATCCGTCAATTTCATTAACAAGTTGATAAAGTGAAATGACTTGGTTTTTACCTCATTTCCGTAACACATCAAATGATGAACTGTTAGAAGTGCCTTAAATACCACTACCCAATTAGTATTTTGTGATCTTTCAATCAGTAGATTAGCTAATTGAAGTATAGAAACGTTAGGCTCATTGGTACAATGTACCAAGTCTGGGGAAAACAAATACAAAAAATAAGTATTTTTCCGATCATGATATCACTACAATAACTATACCTATTAAATCATTTTTAAAGATTTAACTTACAATCTAAATGTTTCTTCTTTGGTGGAATGAGTTCTTCAGTCGTTGCTTTACAAACCGCTTTCGCCAAGCCTTGTCCTGCTAAGGAATGTTTGGCTGCTAGCAGCCTATCTGATATTGTCTGACCTGACATCCTCCTCTTTCCCTTCCGGTTCCTTTACTTTTAAAAACTAACCTTGACTAATTTAGCCAACTGAATAGTCTAAAAGTTCAGTTACTTGAAGAACAATCACTTTTTCACTAGGACACTGCCTAGAACAAAAACAGTTTGGTCAATTTATTAAACGATCTCCGCCTACTTTCTCCTTCTCATAAATTTTATGGCTTGTGTCAAGCCTCCTTAAATTTCTCTTCAACTATTGCTAGGTTGCTATTTGTTTGCTGAAGAAACTCCGTCTAAGGAAAAGAAAGCACACAATAAATTAATCTATTACAAAGTTATGTTGGAAACACTAAAAATATGTCAATGTCATGTACTACACAATTCCTCTTAAAAATCTTGAGCAATTAAGATTAATTGCCCATTGTCCACCGACCTACTGACTAGCAATCTTATTTCAAAGATATTACGTGACGTTTTCAAATTATTTTCGGACAATTATGAATATGCATAGACATACGCACACCTACATAATTGATAACTAATTTGTGCAGTATTGACTGAGGTAGGTATAGCCGAATATTGACTTTCCTTCCCCTAAATATATCACTATCACTATAATTACTTACGATTATCTAATCTGTATCGTGGATTTAACTAATTTGGCAAATCTCATTAATGCTCCGGTCGTAGTACTATGTTCAAAATTCAAGCAAAAAAAGTTGCAACTGTTTTATTCATATTAAACTTAACTCAAGGAGTAAATTTATTATGCAGACATGTGTGTGGTTTACTTCTATATTTTCACTTAAATTTCTAATCCTCCTCTCCTCAACCCTTTCCAAATTAACGCCCCTAAACTAACAACCAATTGTACTTTAATGATGATAAGCAATGCACATAAATTGTTCCACATTCACGTTATAAAGTTTCAAGTTTCATATCATTTGTCTATGCACAAACTTGATTCTCTATTTATGTGGACACAATAATCAATTAAAATTCTAACTTTTTAAAAGTTGTAATTGAAACCATTATTTTCGGCATACCTTGACAAACTCGCAGCTCATAGAATAAGTATACATAGCACATATGCATTATATCATTCTAATTCTTTCCTAATCATCATCATTATTTTATTTTTGTACTTTTACCAACAAATGTTTTCCGTTTCATACAATTTATGCAAAGACATGAACTATTCCCAAATCCAAAACGCATGATACTATGAGATATGTAGACCATCAAAGCGAGATTCATTTCATTCTATTAACAATTCTTTTTTATAAATAGTAAAACAGAGGAGGTCAGCATATTATAGCTTTACCACCATAGTAAATTGTAAAATTTTGTTTAATCTCTCATATTTTTCTATCATCATCCACTACATTATTTCTCACTAACACTTTTTGTGGAATTCACATAAAAATTTGATATTTTACTACCCATCCGCCGTTCTTCGTAATGTCAATTGTCATAATATTGACATATCAAGAAAAAATGTGATACGATGGGACCGCCCGGTTCTATATAAATCAAATAGATTCAAATCGACTTAGGTATTCACTTTTGCACAAATAAACACGTTTCAGTCAAGAATAAAATAAATTTGCACAAAAAGACACTCCGTTTAGCGTTTATCAGGAGGAATGAAAGAATAAATCTTTGTTGCAGTATATCTAATGCTGCTTTTCAAAGAAGAAGGAGGATGTGCTTGCATTATCAGAAAACGGTAAAATCCAGATTTAATTGATAAAATCGCATTGAATCTTGCTACTTCTTAAAAAACAAGCATGTCCTGCTTTCTACTTGATGCTTTTGTCATTCTGATTTTGTTATTTAAGAATAGAAAACGGAATATTCTTTTTCTCTTATGCAATTACATTGATCTACCAAATGTGAGTTATTGGTAATCTCTTACCGAATTAATGTAAGTTTGTGCAGACGGATCTCTTACAAATGTCGTAATTCAATATTAACTGTATACTAGGTGAATAATTATGTGGCATTGTAATAAAGAATTAACGACATTTGCGGCATTATTGTTTCGATTGTGTTTAACGCATACATTTTCACTTTTCACCTACCGACAAGAATATATGTCACATCAATTTTTGTTAATCGGCAAAAAGTGGATTAACCTTTGTAAGGTTAAATTTAATTGTTGATTAAACACATTCGCTCTCAAATTATTGAATAAGCAGATAAACAGCTTTAATTGCAATGTGCACAAATTTAAATTGAATAATATCAAGTTATACAAAGATTAGAAGTTTCATATGCAAATATGGTTTTGTCCATCTTAAGAAACCATTTGGACAACCTTTTTAAAACGGAAATGTTTGATGAACTTGAAGTAAGGAATAGTGGCAGTGGCCAAAATTTTAAAAATATAACGTAGACCAAGGTTGTTTCTGATGATTAGGATGAAGATGAAGGAAAATGTGAAGTATTTACCTAAGCCCTAATCTAATGCTCCTAATAAGCCCTTTCGTTTGGCAAATTTTATTTTTCAGTAAATATTTAAAGTATACAACTATTATAACCACATTATATTATAAACTTACATATATTTTTGCACAAACTCTTTCACAACTGTAGCACAGCTTTTTTATCTTTCTTCTTTTCAACTGAACAACATTTTTCAAATATTATTTTTTGGCCACTCTGTGCCAGTCATTGAATGAGAATTGAAAATTAAAACTACTTTCAGTGATCTTCTGTTATTCTCTCCTCGTCACAAGCACCACAGCAGCAGAATCAGTTTTAAACAAATTCTGACAGCCGATGATGAAGAAAGAATAAAAAAGAGTCATTTAACGTACCAAATGTAAATATTGGTTAAAAAATTACGCTTACACCTTGCACACAATAGAGAAGAGTCACACTTACATTGATCCTCCTCCTCTACTCTTTTTTAAAGTAGATTTTTAAGCATTATTTTATTCTCTCAGCTCTCAAAGTGTTTGTAAAATTGTCTTTTTGCCTATGTTACTCTTTAGACCTGCATGTAAAGTTTTGCCTATGAGAAGAAGTGGCTACATCATTGGACTACACACTTAAACATCCTCTTCACAATAATTTTTAGGTGGTGGTGGTGATGGCAATGATAACGATGATGATGGTCGGTGGCATAACAGCGAAAAATTGCATAAAAATCCCAGCAACCAACCGATCCACTACGCTTTTGCTATAGGTACAATATGAATGAAATGAACCTGCAGCACTAGCAAAACCAGTCTTGTATTTTTACGTAATACTTACATTAAGACCAAATAGTTGTATTTCTTCTCTCAAAGTTGCCTTAACCCTTTCCCATTATTTTAGTCTAGTGCATTCCTATATACTCTTCTCCCCAAATACATACCTTAGTTACTTTTTACATATAAAATCGGCAGGATCGACATCCACACATTCTCTATACCTTTTTGAATCTATACTATCGACTTTTTTAAACAGAGGCAAAGCAAGGCTCACCCTTTACATAACAAAAAGCACAATCAAATAGAAATAGCAAAGAGAAGGAAAAATCCTCATACAATCCGGTGACTATTAGTTGAGAGAGTGTTTCTTTGTACAATATGTGTGTACATAAGCCAAAAAAGTATTACTGCCAACAACATTAGAAGAGAGGAGAGGGAATGAGTGCAATCATGGCAATAACGACGACGGTAGGTGATGGTGATATTGACGAACATTTCATGTATTTTTCTCTTGTTTTTTACCTGTCATCTTCATACAATTCGCCAATCTAATAGTATTGAAAGGAAGGGTTAGTTTTGTTCTTGGATATATTTGTTTTGAGTCCCTTTCTCATTCTAAGGTGTTTCGATTCAATGTTTGCTCTTGCTCACGTTTCCAACCTTGTTTACAAGCTTTATTACAACAGAGCGATTAAACAAAATACAAATTAGAAGGAAAGGCTTTGTCAAAGTTCATTATGAAGATTTTGTGGTGGGGGAATACATGGAAGGATTAGAATGTGGAATACCTGTCCAACTAGATTAGGCGTTGTTCCACTCTTCTCTTACTTTTTGGCAAAGTTGATGAGACACTGACGTGTAAAACCTTAAGCGTTTTGCCTCTCTAATCCTAAAAAAAAACTACAAAACAAAAGGTACGGCACAGGTTGCATTGTTTAAAAGTTTTATGATCTTGTCGTGCCATATGCAAGGAAAGAAAAGAATCCTTCTGATGTTCCCTACATCCGTTTAAGCTTGATAACAAATTTCATTTTTTATGCATTTTACTCTCAAGTGAGTTCACTACATTAACCCTTGGCTTTATTATTGCAATTTTATATTTTTTCACAGAATGAGAACATGAATTACACAAAAAAGAATTGGAGCGGACATGAAGCGGCAAAGGCAAGCTTTTGGGAAGGGTTGACGGTTGACATGAAGGTGTGATGATCATGATAATGCTACGAAAACGTGACGCAGATATCGCATAATGTTAAACAGGGATGACATTTCATAAAACATGAGTAGTGCCAAACTTTTATTTGGTAAAATTGTGCAAGATGGACAGAAACTGTATGTCGTTGCCTAATTATATTTTATGTCCTTCCATAATAAATGATAAATCATACTTAAACACGTAGGAACTCTTGTTGAATAAAAAGGATACAAGGACGAGTATGATTCTACGACGGAGAAAGCAATAATAGTGAAAGCGAAAGCCATATCAAGCAGGCCAGGCTAAAAAACCAAGCGGAACATTTTTATTATCAGATTTACAACCAAGCAGATTGATTCAAATTATAAAGAGAGCGTTTCATGTAATGACCCTAAGAGCAAAGAGCTAGAGAGAAAGGCAGCTGTAAAATACAAAATTGCTCCTATAAAGAAAATTGCATTGATTCGCTTCGGTTTTTTCCTTTGGGTTTCATATGCGTATCTCTAGCTTTCTTTCTATCGTCTCTTTAAGCTCACTTATCACTTACGGAATGGTATCGTGTTCGATTACATTACTACATACATTACATGACACTAGTCACATCCACATATTCACCTAGCTTGTAAAAGCCAGAGAAACTAGGAAGAAAGTTGTAAGTAAAGGAAACAGTTTTTGGTGACTGTCGTGGTAAAATAATGATGGTTCAGTTCATAGAAATCGTTTTAGCGCAGAATTCCATGAAAAAGTTAGAATAAACAGGAAAGGCATAAAAAGTAAACGCACTACATTTAAATTTTTACATTTGCATAGTCCTCTCCTTGTTCTCTTAACGTAAAATGCATTATTTCTATAATTTAAATAATATGCCAGCGTTCTCTTTAATTTTCTTTTGTATAGACAATGTAGTGAGGATAAAATCTTAGGTTTAAAAATGTTTTGGATTTCAGCAAGACCCATTCACAGATAGGTAAGTTAAAAATGTACGAAGATGTAGAATTGGAAGTTATTTTATTTACTGAAAAACCTACAGAGAACATAATTTAGAAACGGAATATCTATACCAAACCGTAGTAATTAAGGTTAGACCAAAGATTATCTACGCTCTCCCACTTCCTCTCCTTTCTGCAAACCATGTTTACTTTTACTTTTTTCCATCACACTTCCACAGCTTTGCTCACCTGCTTGAAAATGTGTTATATCCGCTTTCTTGCCTTTCTTTGTTACGATCAAGTCTTCATGAATTTTTGTTTACCAAACTGAACGAAACGGTGTCCAGTTTTACTCAAGCGTTACATTACTTCTTCATTGCATTAAAAAATTCATGGAAAAGCAGTTTCTTGTTCTCCTTGAAGGAGAAGATGATACAAGAAGCAATAGAATTCATTAAAAAAGTTGCTTAACATTATCATTATCTTCACCTAATGAAAGCAAACAGTAAATCGGACCAACAGTAATCCCCCAGCAAGTCCATATAACTCAATTTAAACAGTAAAGAAAGAACTTTTGGGCATAGTGAAACTATTAGCTTTTGCGATTTTCTAAACAAACGTAACTCTATCTGGAAATATCGCCTTCCAGTTTTCTCTTTGATGTGCTACCACCTTTCCAAACAAAGTACTTGTCGAGACGAAGAAAGTAAAAAATACATTTTTCATGGAATTCTTTGAGGAGAGGCAAAATAATGAAGGGTGTATGTGGTATAAGCCATGGACCTGACCTGACTGCATGAGTGTCCTGTCCCGATAATAATGATAAGAAAAAGCTTATGAAAAATTTAATTCCTCTTTTTCTTGAGCTATGGTAAAAGTGTGCTGCTATATAACCATGTGCACTCAACTGTTTCGCTTCCATGTGATATCAAATATAATCCTTCGGCTATTCACGAATGCATGGAACGACGATGAAAGTCAAGGTTTCATACCCAGAGATCTATTGAGTAAAGAATGAAATATTTTTATTATTCCTTTCAGCGAATCAACTCGTTCAAAGGAAGATGGTGCTCCATTGCATAAAACTTATCTTAAAAATATTAAAAAGCTGCATAAATGAGTGCCTATTAATCGGAACTGAAATTAACTGCTTCCAGGATCTAGTTTTACGCTTTTAGTATCGATTGATAGCAAAACCTGAAAGCATTTTTTATGTTGTATTATTTCAAAGCTAGCAATAATGCTAAACAAGTAGTTTGAAATGATAAAAACTCAACAGAATATGAATGACTGGATAAATACCGGACGGATGAACATGTATGAGTGTCATTAAATTTAATTGAATGACAGTTTAATTGTAGCTTAAAATTTATTTCCAGTTATTTAACCGGATTTGTTCATATAAAACCATTCATACATATTTTTGTGATTGAAGCTTGTGATTTAGCTGTGACCAAAAATGTAAGGAGCTAGCTTACACCTTTCCCAGTTTTCTTAGGCAAATTTAATCCAATAGAAAAAATTTTAACTAACTTTATTTGCACCAATTTTCCACACGTTATTATTAAATACCTATTAATCCTTAAATTCCCAGTACTATCAATGATAACATTTCCGACTAATATTGCATCATACAACGTTGATCAAAACAAAAACGAACAGGAAACGTTCATTACACCGCGTCATTCATTTTCGTTCCTATTTCAAACGACACAGGACTAACGGTATTATGCAATCATTCTTGTCTATTGCATTTTATATTTAGCTGGCCATTGAATAATAGACGCGTTGACACTTTTCCAATTTTATAATCCAAAAAAGCTAAATCTTATGAGATCCTGCCCACTACCGACATATCACAAAACATTTAGCTAAATATGATGATTGTAATGTATTTAAAGTATACCACTGATCAATACATTATTAAAATATTAAATAATCCAATCATCCATAAACTGAATGAATACAAGGTATGCTAGGTTTATTTAGCTACATGACATGCAACACAGAAACTGCAACAATGCAAACCAATTAAATAGGCATTCAGCCACATGTAATACAACTTAAAAATTAAATATCTTAATTGTAAATAGGTATGCTATTTGGCTTGTTATGTAAAATGTTTATAATGAAATTGAAAATTGCATGCAAAGAATACTTTGACTGTACATTCTAGTAGTTAGCAATTGTATGATACAAAATGACGATAAAATGTAAGTGATTGATTTCTAAATTTAATTTTACCATTGTTTCAAAAAGGGTGGTGCAAGTGAGGTAGTATTCATTGATAATTTCTGCGATCCAAATATGATAACCATTTAAAGTTACTAATATAAATCTTATCTAAGCTTAACTGCTTCATAAAGGGGCTAATCAAAGGCCTTCAGAACCTTTGTATAGAACTGAAAATCGCAGAATCTACATGACGCCATGACGCATTGGATTTACACTAGCTACCATCGCATTCTAAAAATTCGCAAACAAGTTTACAGGAATCATTCACAACACTTTCGTCTGTTCACCAAAGCGCCAGCTAATCACGCATACAAACGCTGCAAATTTACAACTTTTATTCATACTACGCATTAGATTTCTTCCCCTTCTACTTTATTATCAAAATCTTTTTGCTAAATACAAGCTTATCAATTAAAACCTGCGGATTTCTCATTGAAGAAGGGGAAATAAGTGAAAATAGTGGATTTTGAGTGAAAATGCATAAAGCATACATAGTAACTTTGTGTAGAGTTGGGTGAACCACGAGGAAGTATAAACACAAACTTTTGCCATCAAATACGATAGAAAAAGGAGCGTGCACATAACATTGACTCGCATTTCAATAAAAGTGTGTGTGGCCAACTTGTCTCCGTCTTGTTCGGCACTCACCAGATTTTGTTTAAAAACCGATTATAATTGTTAAACTAACTAAACTAGGTTTTAACTGAAAGTTAATTAAAAAGGGAGCCTTGCCTTATTACTATTTATCAAGGGGTTAAGTAAGAAGATGAGGTCATTGCCAAATATTTTGATTTCGGGTTAGTCATATTTACAAACATTCAACAGCTTTTTAAAATAGTGTTTATATTTTTAAGTTCAAAATTTCAGCATTCAAGTAATTATAAGATTTACCATATCCGTCCATATGTTGATTAATCAATAGATTACTGATTTAGACACGATATGGTTGATTGGCCTAAAAAGATTTAGGTATTAACTGCACACCTAAATATTTCCGCTTACACTGTCCTTCCGTATGGTTGATACTTTTAAAACTTTTCTCACGATTTTAAATTGAAGTTTAAGAATTAGTTGTAAATTGCAATCGAGTTCAAACTCGGGATTTTTTAAATTATTTTAATCAGTTGATTGAGATGAACAGATGCACTAAAACTGAACTAAAACGTGTCTTTTGGAAGTAGCGCTACTGCCTAGATCATAGTAAATCCAATGAAACTATGAACTGTGCAAGTGTTCTGATTAATTATCTTATGATTTCATAGGAACTCCTGGAACAGGGAAGTCCACCCTCGCTCAACAGATTTCCGAAGAGACTGGATTGGAATGTGTTGGATGTCAGTCAAATTGCCAAAGAAAGCAAATGTGTAGAAGAATACGATCCAAGTTATGGATGCCATGTATTAAATGAAGAAAAGGTAACTTTACTAAACAAGACTATTGCGCTAATTAGTACCATTACCTACTCGGGATTTTTTAAATTCTTAAATATATGCTTTCTGTCCTTTGTCGGTATTTTTAGATCTTGGATGAAATTGAAGATCGAATGGAAGAAGGTGGCAAAGTTGTTGATTATCATGGCTGTGATTTCTTTCCAGAAAGATGGTTCGATATCGTCTTTGTTCTCCGAACTGACAATACAGTTTTGTATGACCGACTGGTTGGAAGGTACTGAAATGAAGTTTTAGTAAACACATTGGCTTGTTTTACTACTGCTCTAAAATTAGAATAAAAAAGAATACAACTTTCTTATCTTATGTTATTTGATATTTTTAACCTTTGTTTAGGGGCTACTCTGGGAAAAAGTTAGAAGACAACGTTCAATGCGAAATTTTCCAAACAATCCTTGATGAAGCCCGCGAGTCATATCCAACAAATATTGTGTTCGAATTACCATCAAATACTTCGTCAGATATGGAGTCAAATATTGAAAAGATCACTCAATGG
>JAANSO010001026.1:0-20361 GCA_036507315.1 Lepidocyrtus fimetarius | reverse complement strand
CAGATTTCCAAAAATGGGTAATAATAAAAAAGGTAATTCAACCTAACATCCCAATTTACAATATTTATATATAGTTTGTATCCAAATTAAATCTTTTACAGAATGATTCGTTCAAAAAACATGGGTTGTTTTTGGCTGAACTTTAAAATCACGAATTTGCTAATATCCCAACTAACTTTTTGGATCAAAGTTGTAAATTCTTGATATTAATTGCAAACTACTGGATGTTTGCTGTTGGGGCATCAGCTATTACTTGTAGTACATCGATAATTAAAATTCTTTGCTTGCTTCCGGTCAAGCACTTTTTGTTGAAAGTTAAACATTTAACCATTACTTATTGTCATTAGTAAACCCAACCTGGGTTTTATTAAAATCAAAGAAAGTAGCTAAGAAAATTTATAAAATCTAATTCTCCAATTAAAATAAAATTTGGAGAGATTAACTTTATTGGAAAGGTGACGCCATTGGTTTGTGTAGATTTTTGATATGGAGTTAAGCATCAAGCTTATTTTAATAACACAATTTTAAAAATGTCGATGTTTGTTAGTCAGTATTAAGCTTGAATGACAAATAAATATATTATTTCATGTATTATATTAAAGCATATTTGACATATTTATTAGGTGGGTTAGCATTTTATTGAAATAAAATTTATTGAACATCCTGTTACATTACAAAGAAATCATTGTGGGCTTATATAAAAACAGAGTGAGCGTTGTCTGAACGTATTTGACCATTTAGCAATAAATAATTACTAAACGGTGAAAGGAGATAATGAACATTATTTTAGTTGAACGGTTTTTAGTAAACAAATATTTAATATACATTTATAAACTTTCAATATTTTTTGACAACGGAAAATATTAAAATAAAAAATTGTCAAACAAACGACAAGGCATAAAGAATTATTGAAATGATTTATCCGAAAAAAATTCCACTAAAAATTATAAACAAAAAATACGTAACGTATAGGACAGGCTCAGCGGTAGCTCAAAAAGTCCCAAAATTATTAATTAGCATTAAATGTGAGGTAACATGAAAAAACTGTTAAAGTTTTCCACGGTATCATTTCGTCAATCCATTAAATTTATCGGACATATAAATTATTAATTGATTGTGAAAAATGATTACGCTTCCCTTTCAGTTAGGATTTGGCATGTAGCTGGGAATATTTGAAATTTGGTTAAGCTTAAGTTTATAATTTATCCAAAAATATAAAAAATCTTTCTTTAAAAATCGAAATAAATCTTGTACCGGAATGGTTTTATCTAACCACATGACCCCATTTAAGCTAAACTTTACAACAGCTTGTTTCTTTGCTGCATTTCCCATAAAAATTATTGAACAAGATAAGAAAACATTTGTAAAGAAAAGTAATAGTAGGCATGTACGCTTCAGACTCCAGAGATTGTTACATTTGATTTACTCTCTCATTCTTCTTACTCAATTAACCTTGCAGTTTACCCTTCTCAACTCCACAGGAAAGCTTATGGAATCGGTTTTAATTTTTACAAATTCTGGACTTGGAAGCCAACTTCAAACTTTGGGGTGGGAAGTCGATGCAGTTGTTGAGTTTTTTAACGGAGTTTTCCAATCCGTCAATGTTGGTAAAAGTAAGTTTTAAGCCTGAATGTTAATAAAATTTTTCCAGGAGTTTTAAGTAGACTTGTTTTTTGTAGGAGGCAAGGATTCATCAAATGAAAATTTTGTAGAAAAATTAAACGTAAAATTCTCCCTATTAATTTTCATCACGGTACTTTTGGGCCCCATTGGCATGGTCTTTGGAATTGGTTGGTGGGATCCTTGTCGCACTTCAATAGCTTTTCATTGGCTACTTCAAGAGTGCTCCTCTCCGCCAAAAACTTCAAAGCTTGACCTTGCACAACACATTTTAAAATTTTTCGTGCTGACTGGAAACTACTGGCTTTTTGCTGTTGGAGCAACTTCAATTTCTCTGGGAATCGCCATTATTCAAACGCTTTGCTTTATTTCGATTAAAAATTTACTTCAGAAGTCCTGGACGCAAATTAAATCTGGAAAGGAGAAAGGGCAGAAAATTGCGAATAAAGTGCGCAATGTTGAAGTTCTTGGGATATTAGCAAATGAAGTTGCTCAAAGGTCGTTAAATACTATTTTAGTATTTGAAGGTATTGTAGTCTCCGCTGTTGGAGTTCCATTCCTTTGTAGGATAAAATGGGAGTGGAATAATTTGTTTGCGATTGCCTTAGTTGGTACTATTTCAATGGATGCGCTTCTCGTTTTGATTATCTGGCTTGGGGGAATGTCACTGGTTTATGAAGAGTCGAAAAGGGTGAAAATGAAGTTGAAAAGGTTTATTGCAAACGTAACTCCAGTTGTATCTTTTAATAAAATGAGGACCCGTAAGTCCAAGTTTTGGTTTGTTAATGAAAGAAAATGGTTGAGAAGGTTTGTAAAGTCTTACACTCCAATTAAAATAAAATTTGGAGATATTAACTTCATTGAAAAAAGTACGCCGTTGAGTTGCACGGACTTTGCTATTGGGATTAGTGTTCAACTTCTTTTGCTAACTCCGAATAAAATTTAAGTACATGTCTAGGTCTTTAGCTTGTTTAGCTTATTAGGTTATTTCGAACATGTAAGCTAAAGCTATTTATTATGCAGTTTTGTTTTTGTCGAAACCTTTAAAATTCTCTAGAGCTGTGTTTGCAAATCAAGTTTTTAGTAATTCCAGTTAGGATACGTACACTACATAGTACATAAGATATTTTGTTTTTTAATTTTTAATCCAATGGAAATTAAACATCGCGGTCTGCAATAAATGTATAACTCACCTCCAAGACATAATCGTTATTTAAATCGGCATTGAAACGACAGAAAATGTTGATTATTGGCCGTTTTTCAGGTTTCGAGTTCATAATATAATATTACGATTCAATTTTTTATTAATTTTGAGAAAAAGCACCTAGCTTTTGATATTAGAGTAAATAAAAGGCAGCAAGCCTGCTTAGACACTTGCTCGAAGCTTGCAAAAAACAAAATTATATGCAAATTTTTACTTTTGTCTGTTTAATATTTCTAACATTCTAATATATCATTCCTACTTAAGTTTTTGTAATTATGCAAATTTTTGCAAAAACCGTTTGCAAATTTGCAAATTTATTTGCATATTATTTGTCTGCTAGTTTCTACCGTTCGAATGATATGCTACATGACATAGGTTACAAATAAAAATCTTATAACGGTCACTCTTATAACTTACTCTTCGAGCAAGTAATAATTAGTAAGTACTGGAAGCGGGTAGTGGACATGATAATGTATTCTTTGATTAATTATATTTAGAAGTGAGCCACTAAGTTCATAACATTCGACGGATTTTTATAAAATCACAACTGCCAATCAAAAGAATAAACCTAAAAAATTAGCGAGACGGATAGATTTTAATTAAATAAGTTTTTGTAACAACATAAAGCTAACAAAAGAGCGTAGACGCCAAATTTTGTTATAGACAGCGTTAAAGTTACAACATCATTGTCATTTGTTAAAAAAGTTGTTACTCCATTGCATTTAACACCTCAACTCTGATACGTGCTAATATTTCACAATTTTTTTTCTAAAACTCGTCAAAATGGTTCTGTCCAAAAATATGGTTTGTTTTTGGTTAAACTTTAAAACCGTTCGTTTTTTTGCAGCCTTTCCGATAAATGCTTTTGAACAGAATAAGAAAATAATTGTAAAGAAAAGTGACGGCAGACATGTGCGATATAGGGTACAGAAGTTGTCTAATTTTGTCTACAGCATCGTTTTATTTGTACAATTAACCTTTCAATTTGCATCTTTGGGGCATTCTGAGAAGCTTTTGGAATCTGCAATAATTTTAGCTATGTGCGGTGTTGGAATCCAACTTCAAACTCTTGGGAGGGAAATCAATACAATTGTTGAATTCTTAAATGGAATTTTTCAAACCTTTGGAATTAATGACAATTCACGTAAGTTGTAAGCAAATTAAAGTTTTAGATGTTTAGCAAACACATTAATAAAAATTTATTTTTTACAGTTAACGAGAAAAAAACAAACTTGGTGGAAATGATGAACGTCGGCTTGGCTTATCTTCATTGTATAACTGTATATTTGGGCCCGGCAAACTGGATCCTTGGAATTGGATTAAGGAATCCTTGCCGTCCTTCAATAGCACTTCATTGGCTCCTGGAAGAGTGTTCTGGATGTCCAGAGAAATCCACAATCAACTTTGTAGATCTCATAATGAAATTTATAATATTGACTGGAAACTGCTGGATAAGTGCTATTGGAACATCAGCAGTTGCTATGAGCACTTTAATCATTCAAATTCTTTGCTTTCTCGAGCTTAAAGAAATTCTTGAAAAATCCTGGAAGGAAATTGAATCCCGAAGGATAAAAGGACGGGAAATTGCAAATAAACTGCGTATAATTGATGTTCTCGGGATATTGGCAAATCAAATAGCTCAAAAGTCATTAAATAATGTTTTGATCGGTGATTGCATAATTGTTTTTGCGGTAGGCATTGTTTCCCTATTCCGGGTAAAATGGGAATGGCAAAACTTGCTTTTAATTGTTGTACTTGACATTATATCCATGAATACTTTTTTAGTGATGATTATTTGGCTTGGTGGGATGTCTCTTGTTTATGAAGAATCAAAATTGGCGAAAATAAGGTTAAAGAAACACGTTCAAATGGTTAGGCCTGCTTTCACTTTTAAATTTGCAAGGACCCGTCCATCTGGGTTTTATTTTGTAAATGAAAAGAAATGGCTGAGAAAATTTACAGCTTCTTACTTTCCCATTAGGATTAAATTTGGTGGGGTAAACTTCATTGAAAGGAGTACGCCTCTGCAGTGCATTGACTTTGCTATTGGGATAAGCGTTCACCTTCTTTTGATAACTCAGAATGAATTGTAAGCATTAGTTTATAGTAAATTACATTGTTAAAAAATTTAATATAGAAAATTTCAAACTGTAAAAAAATTAACCGATAATTTAAAGCTCGTGTTACTACCCTTTATTCAAAATAAAATTCTTTAAATGACCGAGTTGCTTTTACTACCTCATGGAATCTTGATAGTATTATTCTCCCATTGCGCAATTAATTATTTAATTAACCTTTCAAATAAGCACAAAACATCGACATTTTAGCCTAATTAAATACTCACCTGACGGTGTTTATTTTTGAAGCAATTAAAATGAAGCTGGTTATATAAAAGCTATATTACGACAGAAGTTATTTCTCCACTTATGCAAATTTTAGTAGTTTCTGCAAATTATTCATCTTTTAAAAATGTTGAGTGGCGTTTGTTTTTGTAGATCGATATTTGCGCAATGACTACTTCAACAGCAAGTTCTGTTTTTATGTATTCCTAGTATTTTATAAACAGTACATGTTTTACGTTTGAGATATTCACATGTAAAAAATCTTATTCACAACTTCAAAATGGTTTTATCGACTCATTCGCCGTATTTTTGGTTTGGTTTAAAAGCGGCTCGTTTCTTTGCAGCGTTTCCAATAAAAGTTTTTAAAAAAGAAAATCAAATTTTTGTAGAAAATACAGACAAGGGAAAGAAACGATTCAGATTGCAAATGCTGTTCCATTTAATTTACAGTTGCATTCTGCTTGTTCAGTTGCTTTTCCAAATACAATTTCTAGAGCATTCTGAGAAACTTGTGGAAACTGCTTTGATTTTAACTTATTGTGGAACTGGATGTTATCTTTATGTGGTTGGGAAGGAAGTTGACGTGGTGATTTTATTCTTAAGGGGGATTTTGCAATCAATTTTGCTGAATGAGGATCCTTGTAAGGTTTGAATATATTTTTAAAATAATTTGTTAAAAGTGGTGAAATAACTAATTTTTATAATTATTTGCCACAGTAATCAAAAACAAAACACGATTTATTGAAGTATTGAACATTGCCCTGTCCTATCTTCTTGCCATTACGGATCATATTGCCCCCGTTATTTTAATTTTTGGAATATGTTGGTGGAATCCTTGCAGACCTTCCTTAGCTTTTAACTGGCTTCTTCGGGAGTGTTCCCGCATAGATACACAATCAAATGAAAATTTGTTGGAGCGGCTTTGGAAGCTTTTGATTTTGTCTGGAAACTATTGGATGGTTTCCATTGCTTCATCAGCTGTTTCCCTGGGAATTTCTATTATTCAAATTCTTTGCTTTCTTGAACTAAAAAGTTTGCTTGAAAAAATCTGGAATGAAATTGAATGCGGAAGGGTGAAAGGTCAGAGGATAGCGTATAAATTACGCAATGTTCAAGTTCTCGGAGTATTGGCAAACCAAATTGCTCAAAAGTCGTTAAACACCGTTTGTATTTGTAACACTATTGCTATCTACTCCTTTGGCTTTGCTTTGCTCTTCCGGATTGAATGGGAATTGAGGAATTGGCTGTTGTTTGCTATAATTGGAACCTTTTCTGTGGAGACTTTTTTCTTTATTATTATCTGGCTAGGTGGAATGTCTTTAGTTTATGAAGAATCTAAAATTGTTGTAACGAATTTGACCAGACATGTTCAAAAAGTGAGCCACGTGCTTACCCTCCAACTCTCAAGGACTAGACATGGACCTTCAAAATCCTTTTATTTTGTTAATGAACGAAAATACTTGAAGAAATTTATTAAGTCTTACTCCCCCATTAAAATAAAGTTTGGGGAGATTAACTTCATTGAAAGAAACACGCCGCTGAGTTGTATTGATTTTGCTAATGGGATGTGTATTCAGCTTCTTTTAATAACTTAAAAGTAAGTTTAAAAAACAATTTGCATTTTGTTGGAAATTATAAATGTACTATTTGTGATTAACAAGATTAAGGGAAGTCTACATCGTCCGTGTGTCCACCTCCAGTCCCTGAAATTCCTTTTCCATCGCTATGACACTAAATTTAAAATGTATTTTATATTTTGAAATAATATTATACGGTTTGTCATTTATTTTTAGTAAGAATTACAAATAGTGTTCTCACATTGACCACAGTCAAAACCAAGTAAATCACTAGAAATCTCAAAGCTTGCATTGCTAGCGCACGAAGCTTTTGTAAATTTTAAAGTTGTACTAAATAGACTACAATGTGTCTTACTTTGCGAGAAAAGCTAATTATTCAGTGGAATGAATGGATATAAAAAATGAATTACGATTTGTCTTGTAGCTCATTAATCAATAAAATTATTTGAATTTAGTATGGTTATGAAAACATTTTATGTTTAAGAATTGTTCTGTTAAGTTGGATAATAATCTAATATAAAAACATTTATTGTAGTTTAATTACAGTATTTTATGAACATGACATAATTAAGCATCTGCAAATGAATCATTATCAAGTAATTATGTTAATGATATTTTGTTGTTTAATCTGTTAATAGAAACAGTAGATTAAGGAATGAAACAGAGGATTTTTAAGTTGCCAAAAGAATAAACGTATTTTTAACAATTAAAGAAATATTTACATATTATGGAAATAAGTATTATTTTCAATTAACAATGAACAATTGCATTTGAAAACTACTAAACTTTGCTGATTGATAATTTAAAACATGTTCAGTATACAATACTAAATATTGCAGCACTAAACTTTTTAATCAACTTCAATAAGCAAAACTAATGTATTGAAGTAATTGACAAGATGTGACCTTATCGCCGCCTTCGCACTACGAATCCAATCAATCCAAAAATGTTCAACAAAAGAAAGAAGATCAGCAAGTTGTAATGGACGTAGTATTGATGAATCTGCTTTAGGCTTGCTTCGACGTCATCCAACCTTTTTAAAACATCCGACAGGCTTTCATGTGCGCTTCAAAAAATAAAAAAATCATTATCATTGTCTTTTCCTTGGTTAAAAGCAAGACATACCTGGATTTTTCAGTGTGTTCTTCTGAGCTTATTTCCCAGCCTTCTTCCTGTGTCTCTGGCATTTCGGTGGTGACCATGATTAATCCAGTTACCATAAGGTTAGTCAGAGCCAGGAAGCTCAAAATCCATAGGAAATGCTTCATGGTGAATTTTTATGTCCAAATTGGTTTTTAAAAGGATCTGCAAAAGTTAATTGGAATTTTTTAAAAGTTTCGTAGTGACCAGCAATTATTTTAACTTGAAAAATTGAATAAAAACTAAAGAAAACCTTGTTCCTCACCAATGAATCTTTGCAGTGTAAAATACCTAAATTATTTTCACTCTTTCTCTAAAGTTAAAAATATTTAGAAAAATTTTATCACTGCTTTCGCCAACAACTCCAATGCGCCACTGATAGAAATCTCTCTCCAGTGAACGAAAATGAAATTTGCTTTTTACAATAATAATTTCATTACTTTCTTTATTTTTAGCATTTTTTAGAAATCTAAATTTCTACAAGTCGCTTGTGTGCTCGTGCTTGGCGTAACAAGTTTATCCGGGGCAAATTGCATTTCCGCTTTCTTTCTTAAATGCCAAATGTTGTGATTTTTCCTGCATAGAACACAATTACCATATTTCACATGTTCAAAATGTTAAATTTGTTCAATACGAGAGTGGTAATGTCAGTTTTCAAACAAAAGAAAAATTTAGGAATTGCACGAGGGAGAGAAAGCAAATGCGTTAATTGCATTTAAATCTTTGGAAAATGAAAAACTTTCATTGTAAATAGCAAAAGGAAATGTGAAAGCCTCGTCGGGAGAAGCCGGAAGCAAGATATTAAAGGATTGCTTTAAAAGATAAAAATAGCTCTTCCAGTATTGTACAAGACTTTCTTTAAGGTAACGAGTTTGCGCGCAGAAGCAACAGAAACTAAACTCGAGAAAGCAGCATTTAGATGTCATTATCGTTAACATCAATTTTCTAGAAAGGTGATGTAATCCACCTCACATGCATTTGCAGGGTTTCAGAGAAGGATACTCGAGTTGCTTTCTTTCTGATGTAGGTAAGATAAGTGAAAGGGATTTGGAATTAGACAAAATTCGTGTGATAGATGCGAGAGTTGAAAATATCTCGTGAAGATCTCACAGGAGTTCTTTTCCTATTACTTTAATTCGGGTTAAATTTTTTAAAAGTTTATCAATAAGTGCGGACGGTTTTAATAGGAACAAAAAATAATCTGTTTCTTGTGTATAAACCCTTTTAAATCGAGAAAAACAGAACCGACGAACTTTGACCTTGGATTTGCAAGCAAAGCAGAAATAAACAGTTAAATGTCCATAAAGATTAGATAATTTAAGCAATTTTGGTCAGTTTTTGACGTTAATTAAGACGTTGTCTAAGGGAAAGAAAAATGGAAGAAAAGAAATGGACCTGGCACGTTCCAACCAGTGAGGAGAAGTTAAAATATACACAACACCTTTTAAAATTTATGGAAATGGTTGAAAAAGTGAGTTATGAGAATGAACAGTTCAAAAACTCACCTTTAAATCTAACAACTTCAAGGGTAGAGACAGGTAAATAAACTTACGTTTTTTTCTGTGCTTAAACTTCACTGTGATAAATATTTTCTGAATGAATGTTTTTTCTAGGAAGTGAAGCTAGCTCCAGCACATTTCTTCCCAGCACTTTGGCCAAGGTAAATTTGCCATTGCTTGAGCCAAACTCGGAAGAAGATTTAAATTCAAATGTTTATGCAGATTTCCAAAATGAATTAAACTTGGAAGATTCCGAGTTGAATATCTTTGTTCAAAAGATTGAAGCGGATTTTACTGAGGAAGCCAAATCAGAAGAAATTGGGGAAGAACCGGAAGTTAAGAAGGCAAGAAAAGAAAGTAAATTTTATTGGAAGAACCTTGATAGTGGAATGTGTCACTGCAGGAAGTGTCATAAAATCTACTCCACGACTTGGGGAGTTGTTGCTCATTTTGAGGCAGATCACATTCAAAAAAGATATAAATGCGATATTTGCAATGAAGCAGTGTATAGATACGAGGCCTCCCTCAAGGTTCATCAAAGGGAGTGTCGAGGAAAAGGTGAGAGAATAAATTTGGAAATATGCGATTCAGATTTCAAAAATTGCATTTAATCCGCATTTTTATTTTTCAGAAATACCTCCAAATTGGGTCTCTGGGCTATTCTAAAACCCACCGGGACTTTCTGTAGTTATGTATATATAAGTGGAGTTGTTCAATCTTACACCAATGACAGTGATTTGGGATTCTAGAATAAGTATTTCTAGTATTTCTTTTTTAAGAACTCAATAGGATTTAATAAATATTGTATACTAATGCTTCAATTACCTATGTAATCAAATACTGCTCGTAAGGGTTTTTGTTATGCGTTTGTAACATCCTTTAAATATAGGTTAATTTTAAGTTACAAAAACTAATTTATTTTCTAATTGAATTGTTACATAACACTATTAATTCAACTTGTGATATTTTTCCTTAGTAAAGTTTTTTATTTATAGGTATGTAAAATTGAAGTTATAAAAGAGTTAAAAACCAGACAAAAACATTTTATCTTATGCATGTTTTATGTGTAGTGAAGCAATAAGACAAACTGCTGGAAATATCCGATTTATTGTATTTTTCCAGTTTTGTAATCCTTTCTAAGCTTCCAGATTATAAATAAAATCAATACTTTGGTAAAAAATTTTTTGGATTTCTTTTCCTTTCCGCAGTTGGCATTCAAGTAATGCTCGTCATTCAATAACTTTCAAATATTCTGCAAATATTTTAAAATCGATCGGAAACTCCACACAAATTTAAAAAATTGGAAATATGAAGCTGGGATTGTACACCGCGGACGCCTGCACCTCTTATCAAAAGCTACTTAACGGAATGCTCCCCATTTCCAAAATTATACTTGAATGGGACCCACAATCCGAGCATTACTACACAAAAGGACTTAAATCCACAAAGTATTTAATATTCTTTTTCAACCTTTTCTTTCTCCTTCCTTTTGTCTGGATTGCTTCAGGATTATTTGCAATGAATCAAGTTGCCCATGGAAAACTACATTTAATGTATGCAGCGTTTGCTCTCTGTTGTTGCGCCGCTTGCACACTTTCTTTATGCGGGGGAGTTGTCATTGTAAATAATTTAAATACTATCGTCGTTGGGGTTAACAGGGTTTTGAGTGTTCATAAGAGACTTGGTAAGCTTTAAATTTTAAATAATTAAAACGTTTGAGCTCGTTTTTACTTAATTTTTAATTTTTAAATTGTTTAGAACAACTTGGACGCCTTCACGGTTCATATAATTCAATCCAAAGTTATGAAAACAGCTTAAAACGTTGGGAAATGTATTCCTCTATGTTAAAAATGAGCTACGTGGATTATATTCTAATCATTTTGACATTTCCCACCGGTGGATTTTACCTAAATGTGGATCCTTTATCGGTTTCAATACCTGCAATTTTTCCCTCAGAAAGGTTATGCAATTTGGAAAGTGAGAATTGCGTATTTTATTACGATACAATTTGTAAAATTACACGATTTATTTTATGTTTTGTGTGCATCTTTGAGCCTACACGGTTCATCGCAATTTATATAACATTCTGTGCTTATATTCTCGAGCTTCAGATACGATGTCTTTGTTTAGTTGAGATAGTCGCAAGTGGAAGGGAAATCCATTCTGAGGAATTGTTCATAAAATGGTATAATATTTACAGAGTAGCTGAAGAAGAGATTAAAAAACCGACTTCGAATCTTGCCGGGATTTTGTGTGCTTTTGGATTTGCAATTTTTGTGGGATGCAATGTAGTAACAATTAAATACTATGGAAGAGTGCCAAAATGGATTTATTGGACTTTTCCTGCAGTTTCTGCAATTTGTGCGGTTTCCATGTATATTTTAATCCCGCTGGCAGTTGAAGGCGGAGAGTTTTCAAAAAGGTTGATTAAGGAAAGACTAAGGATTGTTAAAGGGGAGTTGGCAAAGAAGCCGACGAGTTTTAAAAGAGTGATTGTGAAACGGCTGGAGAGCTTAAGTCCGGTTGGGTACACTTGCGGGGGAATTTGTAGCTTTGAGAAGGCGATTAAATGCCAGTATTTTTCTGGTATATTGGAAAGAACTGTGAATATTATTTTGTTGGATATTAGCAAATTGGTTTGATGATTAAGCAGTAAGTAATAGAAGTTGCAAGGTTGTCTCGTTTGAATAATCCAAGCAGTGTAGTGGAGTCACTTCTTCAATAAAATTTATCTCACCGAATTTGATTTTAATTTCAGGAAATGAATTTACAATATTCCTTAGCCATTTCCGCTCTGCAACTTTGCATGCCTTACTTTTCCTTTTGAGGCTTTGTTTAACTAACTTGGATTCACTGAAGATTGCAGCCATTCCTCCAAGCCATATCCCAATGATGGGAAATGTATCCAGCCAAATAAGGAAGGTCAAGGCAATTTCCAGTCAGTTTTTTATTTCCCATTTGGTTCTGATTAGAAACGTTAGCCCTAAGCATTGAATAAGAATGGAGGCGGAGATTAGCGTTGTATTTGCCACGAGAAATATTTGGTTGGATAAAATAGATAAAATTTGGATGCTCCTGAATTTTACAACGGAAGGAAAGTTATTCCGGAAATGGTAAAGAAGATCTGATAGTGTTAGGTTACATAGAATTTGGACATTTCTAAGCAAAAAGGAACCAACTGAGCCGCCCAATGCGATATTCCAGTAAGTCCATAGAAATAAAAATAATTTTGTCCAGAATCCACCTATTTTTGAAGTTTCAGTTGCCCCGGAGCATTCCTCAAGGAGCCAGTGAGCAGTTATTGTAGGGCGACATGGATTCCACCAGTGGGTAAACACAAACGCGATTTCGATTAAGTAGCAGGATGCCCAGATTAGATGAGCTAGGATCACATTAGCTGCTTCTATAAAGTTTCTCTTTTTTACTTCTTTGTAATACCGAAGGAGTTGGAATGTACCGTTAAGAAACAGGATAATTTTATCTAAATGAGTTGAAAAAGCTTGCAGATAGGCGGCACAAAGCAAGTTGCAAACAAGTATCGCTCCTTCTATTAATTTTTCCTGGTTGGGTAACTCCTTGAATTGGTAAAAGTACTGGGAAGTAAAAATCAATACAAAAAGCAGGTTTAAATATGTTTGGAGTTTAAAACAACTCTTCTTTTTAATAATTAAGTGCTTGTTTTTCGTTTCTTTTATGAAAATTGGAAATGAAGAGAAGAAACAAGCAGTTTTGTAGTTTTTATAAAATAGGTTTAAATTTTCTTTTAAAACCATTTTGGCCACTGTTTACGACAAGTAATTCAAATGGGGTTTCAAATATTCTGAATGATTATACAACTGCAGCAATTTGAAACACGATTTCATAAAATGTGGTTTTGGTTGACATGTAAAACTTTCATGTCAATCAAATCGGTTTTGAGGTGAATTCGAAGAGATGACAGATTTTCGTAGGCGTGCAACCATGTTAATGACAGGCGTACTGAGGCTTCAAGGAAGAAATGAGAAAAAATGTAAGAACGGAGACTAAATTTTAAAATTTATGCGTTAGCTAATGTATTTGATAGACAGGTAAGAATCTGCGTCATTTTCTAATTCCGTTGTGATAGGATACGATAAATATTTTAATTTTGTCGGCTAATAATTACATTTTAAACTTATTTAAACAAATAAGACGGCACTTTTTTCTGTGTTTATTCTGCAAGTGTTATGAATTCTAATTATTTACAGGAATAAATAAAAATGAATTAATATTTTGCTTATATTTTAATTTACAAAACTTCTTAAATCATTTTAATTAATATTTTATTCGCAGGCTTTTTACGCAGTAAGTAAAAGAAGCTGAAGTGTTATCCCATTTGAAAAATCCAAACAATGCAGTGGCGTCACTTCCTCAATGAAATTCAAAGACCCGAATTTAATCTTAATACGGGAAAATGACTGGATGACCTTTCGAAACCATTTTCTTTCCCCAAATCGAGAATTGCGCAATAGAATGTATTTATTCTTCGTTTCCACGTGTTTAATTTAAATTTCGTATGACAACTTTTGATTCGTTGTAGATTCCTGACATTCCCCCAACCCAAACTGCAATTATGGGCAGACAGTCAAACCAAATTATGAAAGTGAAACCGATTTCCAACCATTTATCCATTTCCCATTTTGTTCTAATCATGAAAGTTAAGCCGAGACATTGAATCATTATGCAGGAAGCGATCAGCGTAGTATTTACTGACTTTTGAAATATCTGGTTTGACAATCCCGCCAAAACTTGGATACTTCGGAATTTATTTGCTATTTCTGGCCCGTTTATTTTCCCAATTTTAACTCCAAGCCAGAATTTATGAAGGAGGTCTTTCAAGGTCAGAGTGCAAAGGATTTGGATATTTCCAAACATGAATGATCCCATAGAACCGCCCAGTGACGTCATCCAGTAGTTGAAGAAAAACAGTTCAAATTTTGTCCAGAACCCACCAATTCCACTTTGCCCTGAGCATTCTTCCAAAACCCAGTGTCCAATTATTGTAGGCCGGCATGGGTTCCACCAATGGGCGCCAAATACAAACGCGATTTCAAGAAAATAGCATGACGCCCATATTAAATTAGCTAAGATTATGTTTGCAATTTCTACCAATTTTTTCTTGCTTTTGAATTTCCCACCGTTTTTGTAATACGATAGAATCTGGAATGTTCCCGCAAGGAATAGCCGTATCTGATCTGCATTACTTTCACAAGCTTGAACATAAGCTGTAGTAAGAATGTTGGCCACAAGGATTGCCCCTTCGATTACCTTTTCCAGTTTGCTTAAATTTTTAAACTGAAACCCGTACTGGAGAATAAAAACTGATACGAATATGTGATGAAGGATGGTTTGAAACTTGAAGGATTTAACCTTCTTAGGATTTTCTTGTTCAACAATGAATTTATTGTCTAGAGTTTTTTCTACTGAAATTGGAAGTGAGGAAAAGAATCGTGCTGTTTTGTAGTTTTTTAAAAACAAAGAAAGATTTTCAGCTAAAACCATTTTTATGCAAGAAAAGATAAAAACAAAGTTTGTCAAAATGTAAAATGATCCTTCAGTAGACACTCGTTGGGACGATATGAATTTTTAACGTGGTCTCACTTGTCGAGTGAAAAACATTCAAAACTAAAATGACAGACTTGGTAAATGCGCTGCAAATTAATAGGCAAAAGTTAAAAGGAAAAATGAGGTTGAATAAGGCAAAGTTATGTAGTTAGTACGTCAGTCTTAATCAAACAATCACATGTTTTGACCAAATCCTTTGTTTATTTTTTACAATTTCCGGTAATAACCTTAACTTATGGATAATTGTAAGATAAATTAGTATGTCCTTATTCTGAATTTGGTATTTGAAAAAGCTATGATTTTAACGCAGTAAAAGTTTGTGTTTTCTTCTTATGTTCTTTTCCAGGAAGTGTTTTTCTCCTAAATTTATGGGTTTCCCTATCCTTGTATTTACCCACTGACTTATAGAATACTTGTTTATGTGTAAATATTTATTCTAACGCACTAAATAATTCAAAATATAATTTAATTAAATTAATCTGCACTATTAACCTTTAACCAGCTTTTAAGTTTTACTTGTTAATTAGTAAGTAAAAGTAATTGAAGGGTAATTCCACTAGAGAAATCCAAGCAATGCAGTGGAGTCACTTCCTCAATGAAATTCAAAGACCCGAATTTTATTTTAATTAGGGGGAAAGACCTAACAAGCTTTTCTGTCCATTTCCTGCCAAACCCATTGCCATACTTAATTTGCCCCATGAGCTTTCTCTTCATTGATTTTGACTCCCTGTATACTTCCGCCATTCCCCCGACCCAGATTCCAACAATGGCAAAGCAATCCAACCAAAGCATAAGAATGAATGAAATTTCAAGCCAGTGAACCACTTCCCATTTGGTTCTGATTATAAAAATCAAGCTGAGTGATTGAATTGAGATGCAAGAGCTTAGCAAAGTGGTGTTTACTGTCCTTTGAAGGATTTGATTTGATAAGGTTGCTAGGATTTGTACCTGTCTGAATTGATTTTCGATGTCTTGGATGCTTTTTAGCTTTTGAAGGTTATTTAGGAATGCTTTTAAGGTGAAGGCACACAGAATTTGGATGTTTCCGTAGACAAATGATCCCACAGATGCTCCCAGTGCAGTTATCCAGTAGCTTCCAAGAAAGATAAGCAATTTAATCCAGAATCCAACAAAGTTCTGAGTTTTCCCTCGGCATTCTCCAATTAGCCAGTGTCCAGGTATTGTTGGCCGACAAGGGTTCCACCAGTGAGCTCCGAATGAAAACGCAACTTCTAGGAAGTAACAAGATCCCCAAATTGCATATGCCAGAAGAATGTTAACCTTTTCTATGATATTTGACCTTTCTCTTTTGCAACCTTGACCTGATTTGTTTTCGTTTCTTTGTTTTGAATCCAATTGAAATGTTCCAGATAGGAGTAAGCTTATTTCGTCAATTTTACACCCGGTAGTACGTAGATAAGCCGATGTCAATGTATTTGATAAAACAATCGCGCCTTCCAAGACCCTTTCAAGCTTGTTAAGTTCTGAATATTGCAATAAATATTGTAGGATGAAGACCGAAAGGAAAATGTGATGGAGAATGACTTGGAATTTGAATTTTATTAACTTCTGTGAATTATCTTCCTTCACTGATAAGTGGTTACCGATTCTTTCCAAGGATAGTGGAAGGGATGAAAAGAAACGTGCTGTTTTGTAGTTTTTAAAAAACAAATTTAAATTTTCTACTAAAGCCATATTTTTAATTTTATATTAGTTTTGAAGTTGACAAAATATTGTTCAATACAGCTAAAAAACAAACGAGCAACTGCTAAGTGGCTGGTTAAACTTTTCAGTATAGTTGCTTAGCTGAAGTTAAATATTGCTTTTGGTTTTAATTGCACTAGATATTTAGCAATTAAACAAGAGCTTAACAATTACTTAAAACTTCTGGTATTTTCCCCCCTTTAATTTTATTTAATAAATACAAATATTATTCACAATAGCGTCAAAAGAAATACTGAAGATATTTTTCACAAATATAAAATATTTACCATTTCCTTTTGACAATTTGCACTACAATTATTTTATAGACTAACTACCTAATTGCTTTAGTAGTTGACAATGTGAAAGTGGAGCAAAATATTCGAAGGTTTCAAGCGGACTGGGATATATTTTCTTCCTTTGTAGACACTGCGACTAGTTTTATTTATTATTCAACAAACCCATAAAATATTAAAGTCTGCTTTTAAATCCTACGGCAAAAAATGCAATGCTAATTACCAATTGGTTTCCAAACACTTTATCATATTACGAGATTGCTTTAATAATCTAAAATAATTCAACGAGTAAGTAAAAGTAACTGAAGAGTAGCCTCGTTGGAAAAATCCAGGCAATTCAATGCAGTGTTTTCTTCAATGAAGTTCAAAGACCCGAATTTTATTTTTATTAGTGGAAAAGATCTTATCAATTTCCTCATCAGTTTCCTCTCCCCAACTTGGACCTTCCCTCGAAAGGTTTTATTTCGGTTTTGCAAATCCTTAGAAAGCAAATCTTTCAAGGTTTTTGATTCTCTGTATACTTCCGCTATTCCCCCAACGTAGAATCCAGTTGTTGCGAAGCTATTTAGCCAAAGGGTGAAAATAAACCCGATTTCTACTAAATTATTTTCCTTGTCCAAATCCGCCCTGATTAGAAAAATTACACAAAGAGATTGAATTACAATTGCGCCGGTTATTAGCGAGGTATTCACCGTCTTTTGAAGTATCTGGTTTGACAGGATTGCCAAGTATTGAATGGTTCTGAATTTATTTGCAAGCTTCCTCGTAGTCGTTTGCCCAACTTCCTGGAGAAAGTCTTTCAAAGACATTGTGCCAAGAATTTGCACACTTCCAAAGAGAAAGCATGATAAGGAGGTTCCAATTGAGTTTAGCCAGTAGTTTCCAAGAAAAAGGGTGAACTTTAGCCAGAATCCGAACATATCCTGAGGGTTTCCACGGCATTCTGGGAGAAGCCAGTATCCTGCAATTGTGGCCCCGCACGGGTTCCACAGTGAGCTAGGTACACGAATGCGACGGATAAGCTGCAACCTGAAATGAAGATTAGATAAGCCAAAGCGACGTTTGACTTTTGCACCAAATTCAGCTCGCTTTGTTTTCGGTTTTCATCTGGGGTGTTTTCCTTGTTCTTTGACAATGACTGAAAGGTCCCGGCCAGAAACAAAACAACTTCGTCCATGTGGTTTTGGATGGTGTAGATATAGACTGAAGGTACTAGACATCCTAAAAGCATAATACCTTCTAAAAGCCTTTCTAGCTTGTTTAACCTTGAAAATTGCAAGGCGTATTGGAATATACCAATGGAAACTAAAATATGATGGGCTTTTGATTGATAAATGAATTTCTTTGTGTTATTTTCGAAATCTTTTTTTACAATGAAAGAGTTACCTCTTTGCTTAACTAAAATGGGCAATGAGGAAAAGAAACGTGCGGTTTTGTAGCTTGTGGAGAATAACGGACAAAGAGGCACGGCTAAAGTCATTTTTCATTCAAAGTCTAGAAACGAAAACGTATGGACTGAAATTTCCTGTGAGAAGTCGAACGAAATGAGAAAACAGCAGGAATGAGCTGGATTTGGTACAGAAGAATGCATAAATAGGTCGGATTTTTGTAGGACAATGTTTACTCAATGTGACAATTACAACTTTTACTTTAATCCACCCTTTTAAAGTTATCAAAAAGTTGGCAGCATGTAATTGACTGTTTATGAAAATCTTCTTCTCCGTATTTGAACAGCATTTACTTAAATAGAGCATTTAAAGTACAATGGGGAACCTGACACGGTTTTGGTTGAATATGAATGATATGGAAAATTGTTATTACTGGTTAGAATTCCAGATAATCAATGACAAATTTTCAAAAACAAATTTGACAGACGGGCATGTAAATAATCCGTAAACATTTTCACCAAGGACAATAATTTATCCCACTTGTATTTAATTTTTTAACCCCACTTTGTGTTTATCCACCTTATTTGCTTACTCTCACCTAGTTTCAGTAATTTTAGTTTATCATAAACAAATTTTAATTACACGAAGCACACAAATTCCATGATTTTTGCTCACCGATTTTGCGCAGAGCTGCACCTGTTAGGATTATTAAGGGTTAATATACATTTATAATTAAATACAAGTGCCATAGGCCTTTCGTATATATCATTCAACGCATAAACTAACAAAAGTTAGCCATATACAACTTAAGTTTTTACTTCTTAGCTAAAAAATTGATCTTGACCTTCATCATTTACGAAAATGTCTTTAAAAGGCCTTCTCCAGGACGTGAGGAAATAAGCCCGCAGAAGCTTGCAAATAAATTCAGATTCATTCACTACTTGGCAACCTTGTCCAATCAGATGTTTCAAAAGACGGTAAACACGTTGCTGATAACCTCAGCAATTATAATTCAATCCCCCTGTGTGATTTTTCTCATCAGGGCTTACTTATACTTATACGAGAATAAAACTTTGGTGGAAATCGGGTTTATTTTTCCACTCTGGTTGAATACCTTTGCAACATTTCAAAACTGCATAATAAATTACCCATTTTCTCTACTATTTA
This sequence comes from Lepidocyrtus fimetarius, assembly GCA_036507315.1. Classification (NCBI taxonomy): domain Eukaryota; kingdom Metazoa; phylum Arthropoda; class Collembola; order Entomobryomorpha; family Entomobryidae; genus Lepidocyrtus; species Lepidocyrtus fimetarius. Next base: position 844 of record JAANSO010001026.1, on the reverse strand, counting down.
TTGTCAAATAGTCACTCACAGACGAATAGCATGTGGAGTCAACTTTTTGATACCTAAAGTCCGAAATACTTTCCATGTAGTAATATAATTGGATACATACCTGCACGTTATTTTCAAGTCAACCTTATATACTACTTACATACAATAACATCTACAAGATAAATATTTGTATTTATTTGCCATTTAAGCTTAAATTAAAACTTGCTAACAAATTTTTAAATTTTTACTGTGTTATCAAAATAAGTTGGATGCTTATCCCCATTGCAAAATCTACACAGACAAGGGGCGTCACCTTTTCAATGTAATTAATCTCTCCAAATTTGATTTTAATTGGAGAATAAGATTTCATAAATTTTCTCAACCACTTTCTTTCATTTAAATAAAACAAAAATTTGGTTGATTTCCTACAATTTAAGTTCTTAATTGGTACAGGACTAACTTTATAAACATGTTTACTCAACTTCGTTTTAATCATTTTGGATTCTTCGTAAATTAAGGACATTCCACCAAGCCAAATAATCATCACAGACAGCGTAATAACTGACAGCGTTCATATTACAAAAATCAAAAGCAAATTCTGCAGCTTCCATTTCACTCGGAATAGAGAAGCAAACCCAACCGTAAAAACAGCGATGCAATCACAAACTAAAACAGTGTTTAGTGATTTTTGCGCTATTTGATTTGCCCAAATCCCGAGAACGTCAATGTTACGCAGTTTATTTGCAATTTTTTGCCCTTTAATCTTTCCCGATTCAATTGAATTCCAGACATTGTTAAGAAACTGCTTGAGCTCGAGAAAGCAAAGAATTTGAATAATAGAAGTGCTCAACGCGATTGCTGAAGC
>JAANSO010001025.1:0-20368 GCA_036507315.1 Lepidocyrtus fimetarius | reverse complement strand
AAAAAATCTTTATTTGCCATTATTGTAGATAGCTCAGCGACCCGTTATATGAATCATCTTGGGACGAGAGATATGGAAAGAAATTGAAAGCAGGTAGACTTGTGTCTCCTCCCCTTTTCTCTACTTCTTTACTTTTCAAAGATAAAGTGAAATGAAGGAGGAAGAGAGAAAAATGTTTTTTGTTTGCAGACTTTTTTCTTCTGTCGTATTTGTACTTTGTACACAAAACCGCACACGACATTAGTCTTCACCTACACGGAAGACAAGACGACGACAGGGTGACACGCAAAAGGGAAGGAAGAGAAAAAAGAAGAAGAAAACGTTAAAGAAAAAACCAGATGGAATGAGACAGGCATTTCAGGGGCATGTATAGAATGAAGTGCAGAGTTGTAAAGATAGCAAAACGAAAGATGGCAAACAAAATTTCCTCATCAGAAAACAGATAGAAATGCGGAAATGGTGAAATAGAATAAAGGTACATATTACTCACATCAAATTGGTGATGACCAACAATAAATTTTCCTGTCATAAGCAGTCATTTTTAACGAAATGAATGTAGGATAGATAGATAGCATAGGTAGTCAGTGAGTTGCATTAAATCATTATGGATTTTTTCACATTTTTGACTGAAAGGATACAATTTAATATGAAAACGAGTAGTTGTACTACAAAAAGTTTGTAGCTTTATGTAAAATACACTCTAAACATTGAAGTAGGGAATGTGCAGCAAAGTGTAACGAACCCCTTTGAAAACTTAAATATCCATAAATAAATCACGATGGGTAGTAACTAAGTGGGATGAAATTGTAAAAAATGTAAAATATAGAGCCTCATTAAATAGACAGTGTAGAATTCATCCCTTCGAGCGGGAAGGAAATGGAACGAGAAAATTAAAACGGTGTTTGCTTTAGTCCTTTTTTCCGTTGTCAGTGTACTCTTTTTTTTGTCCTGATTTACAGTTTCCAGCCGCTCATAAAACTTACGCTGCAGTTGTCTGTACTTGGCATGTACCTTGTGAAATTGTAAGAATTTAAGTGCATTGCACATTTAAACCTATGTATCAGTTTTTTACCAATGTTTTTTTGTTTTCCTGGTTTTTACAAAAAATGGCTTGTTTAATATTTTTATACCAAATATTGTCCCGACTAAATTTAATTTACAGCTTGAGAGGCTATCTACACAATTGCATTACCACTGTCCCAAACTCACTTTGGCAGTGTATTTTATTAAGGTTCCAATTTATTTTCAACGATAAATAAAAATACCCACTAGGAAATAAACAAGGGACAAGAATTGTTCTTTAATCAAAATATGAATGATGTATTGATGACTCCCAGTGTGTGTTGTTACTTGTTCAAAATCTGTTTATTACATTACACTCCCACATAAAAATGACAAGATTGGGTCACATCACGCTATGGCGCAATGTCAGACAATATCCATGCTTATAAATGAAACATGTCATTCATAAAAAATAGCATAAAACATTACAAAGCTTTCTCTTTATGCTTTCCCGCCACCTCACCATAGCCTCTCTACCGGGTCAGTAAAGGTAAAGTGAAAGTAAATAAAATTGCGTGTATTTATTGTACACATTCCATTTATTACCGAATCAATCAAATTTTTAACATGGCTTACTGAATAATACGCAAAATCACCCAAAACATATTTCGCATTTTATTGCAAGAACAGTGTCGCAAAAACTTGTAGGTTCGTAGAGAGTCCATTATGATCATCATTGAGTTGAGGTACTCTTTGTTACCTACTGTAGATCGATCTATATTCATTGCACGAAATGGTCAACAAGGAAAGAATATGTTTCCTAAAGCTTCCTTCCTGAAACACGTACTTCTTTTTTAGTAAACGAGCAGTTGGGCAGGTTGAATGGACGGACAGCAGCACTTGTATATTATTATGATGCTTTTAAGGAAGAACCGCTTTTTGTTGGACATAACAACCTTTCCTTTTGGGTTACTCCACATTCCAAGATGTTTCGTGTGCTAAAAGCTTTATTTCCTTCGTTCCCTCACCTACTAAAATGCAAAAGCTGCCAATGTTGCACTGCACTAACTGACTCACAGATTCGATTTACTCAAGTGCCGATGCTCTTTTGGTTGTATTGATCTTTCAGCCAAACCTTTATGCTTAAAGGAAGGCAGAAATTATTGTTGCCTGCAATAATAAGGTGTTCCAAAAAGGACTGAATCCCTGCAGGTTTAAAGGAAGGCAGAAATTATTGTTGCCTGCAATAATAAGGTGTTCCAAAAAGGATTGAATCCCTGCAGGTGTTCTATATAGTGTGAGCTGTTTTCATAATGCTGGTAAAATAACTAGGTCAATTTTAAGTAGAAGCAAATTGGCAGTAGCAATTTTCTTGCTTTTAGCAGGAAACGTCATATCAATCCTCAAAAAGCTCAATATCTAGGTCATTTAAATAAAAAACACATCATTTGGTTAAAAGTTTAGTATATTTTACAATAAACTGAATCATTTTACAACGAAGATAATATTCAGATAAAGCTTATACGATTTCCAGCTAAAGAGGCTTTGCTAAATTTGAAAGTTTGTCTGGCTGCTCAGGTACACGAATTCGCAGAAGAAGTACAGAAGTTACAGTAACATACTGTGCGGTTGGCAAAACCAAGGAAAATTAAACTACCAACCGTAGCAGCTTGATGGAATTAAGAAGTTTGCAAAAATTCCATTCACAAAAATGGCAACGTGAAAATGCATCGAGTGTCTTTCTTAACTCCTTTATTTTCCAGCCTTGGACCAATTCTTATACTTGAAAGCATTCTTTAGATTTCAACTTTATTTCTCCTCTATCTTTTAAAGTTTCAAAGGGAAAAAGAAAAACAAAGGAATTCATGAAGACCTAGACACACTGGGCTTACACTGGGTTTTGAGGCAAATGCTTGAAAGAACATTGTGAAGTGCACGCGACCTGACTATTAACTTGTGTAGCTCAGCACGTTTCACAAGAATGGGAAGAATTGCATGAGCTCAGGATAAAAAGACCACTTCGTAATAACATTACTACTGCAACTGCGGCTGGCAGTTTTGCTCGTAAAATAAAAATAGTATTTTTAAAAAGATTTCTTTCAAAGAGGGAAACTCTTTTTTACAACTTTTTGATTCACACTTGCCTGGATTTTTTACAGGGTAAAATTATAAAGAAATAGCTTCAAGGGCATTTGGTGTATGAAAAGTATTTTTAAAGTGGTGACATGAGAAGAATAAAAGGGGCGTACCTATATAGCTACAAAGATGAATGAGTATTCCTTTTACTTACGTCTAAAAGGGATATCTTCTGATGATGATTCCTACGGCAAACTTTAAAAACCGGAAGCCGCTGGTCATAGTCGTCGTGAGTATGATAGAGTTAAGTTTTATTCATCGAGGAAAGTTCATTTTTAAAAGGAAAGGCACAGGTGCATTACAACACTTTGGGGAACCCCAGTTTTTTACTACACAAAGCTACCTAGTGTTTGGGCTATGCTCAGCTTCCTCTTTTCATAAAAAGTAACTTTTTATGAAAAAAGTATAAAAGTACACAGAAAAAAAGTACTTTAAAGATTATGGTTATGGTGGTGGTGGTCGTGAAAATTAAGTAAAAAGTCAAACTTCTTATGAAAAGTTCAAACTTAAAAGTAAATTCTAAAGAATTAACGGTTTGTATGAAAAGGAAGTAAAGTGGCTTAACTTTTTCCATATAGGTAACTTTCCACATTGGCTTCATAATACTCTTTATTTACACAAAATAGAAAAATTGATACTTTAAAAACAGGTTTTAATACAAAAGCGTTATTACGTCATCTTTTTATATTTAGTTTCCCTTTTGCTTTTCCACCAGAATGAGGAACGACTTATTCCTTTCACGGCATACATAGCAGGATCCTCCTTAATCTGTTTGACAGTTTGCTGGAAGAAATTTTTAGCATAAGCTTTGTCCCTTTGCTCCTTATCAGCCCTCCTTGAAGTGACCCCAATCCTCTGATAAAATTTCTTTGGAAGATTCAAACGGAAATCTCCTCCGTCACTGGTCAATGATGTGTAGGAGGATGAAGAAGGAGTACGATCATCTCTGGATCTTAAAAGTCTCCATTTGACACGAAGATTAAGCCTCTGAAGAGCTTCATATTTTAATCGGTATTTTGCCCTCTTCTCATACTTTCTTTGCATGTAGTTTATGATGGAAGCATCGCTACTGTCAGTTTCAATCAACATCCTTTCATCATCATCTATGCTCCCTATAGCTCCTCCAGAACTTGGAAACACGTCTTGGGAGGAATCATCATAGTCCAAATCGCTTTTACTAATCCCAGCAATTTTCATTAGATAACTGCTTGATTGCATTTCTTTCAATGGGACATCTTCTAAGATTGCTGCGGCTCTATTTGGACCTCCAACAGCTTTAGCGTATTCCAACGTAGCAGAGTAATTATCGTCAACATCAAAGTTTGGAAACTCGTGAAGAAGAGTTACTGTGGGTGTTGAGCTTTTGACAGGGCTTAATAAATTCGTAGTTCCATTCGCCCTTTTCAAATATCTTGATGGGATTTTTGGTTGATTAATCAACGGAGTTCCCTCAAAATCGCTATCTTCATCGCTATTTGGGCTAAAATCGTCCATATTGGAATAAACTGTTGTCCAATTATCGTCTGGAGTAACCTCATTAACACTCCTTTTGGTTTTGTTTCTTCCTTGATTTAAGACTTTTTTCCGACGAGGTATGACCGGTGGATACATCAAGCTTTCTTCGATATCATTGGTGGTAGCACTGCTTGTTTTATTGTTGCCGCTGCTACTGCTACTTCCGCTTTTCCAGTTAGCATGTACAAATATTAATGAACTCCTCTTTTGTAAATTTGTAACGACCTTTCGGATCCAATTTGTTACTTTTGAGACCTTAAAGATTTGTGACATTATTTCTCATTTGTGTTAAAATATGCTTTTATTATGTCTAGAAAAAACCATTGCATACGCAGTGGGTCAAGTGTCACTTAGTTTGGGTAGAATTCATTACGTCCTGTAGTTAGTGCAAAAATATAAATTCACTAATATCGGGCGACCGCGCTCTGTCTTGTAACTCACCTTGCCAACCTCGTCCTTGTCTTTCTTGTCATTTATTCTGCTTTTCTTGTAAAAGTTTAATTTTTACTGACAAGTTGTAAGAAAGGCGGCAGAGTTTCTTTGTAAAATGGCCTCTGGAGAAAATACAGAGTTGTAACTATGCTTTAGACTTTTACTTCGTTACGACAAGAACTTTTGTAATTTGAGTGGTGTGGTAGCTGCGGTGATGGCGGTACTCAAATGTTAGGCTTATGCCCGTCTCGACGTAACAACTTTACTACTTAAGCAGCGAATTTCATCTGTTTCGATTTCCTTCACATGTTTCACCTAATTTCCTCTCTTCTTTTTCCTCTGAAAAACCAATTAGTACAAAGTAAAACAGAATTACATAGAAAAGTAAAGCAAGAAATAGGAAAACTAGTAAAGCCATCATCTTTTACCCAATTCTTTACTAAACAAGGTACAAATGAAAGATAAAACACAATATTTAGGGCACACCATCAAACTTCGTGTTTGAAGAAGATGCGTTTGTGTTACATTCTCATTATTTCTTCAGTTTCTACTGTTTTTCTCACAGATTTTCTCTTCAGACGAAAAAAATCATGAGCAAACACTTTTCATTTACTTTCCCATACTTTTCTTAGACATGTTGAAGGAAAAAGGTTTGAGAGGAGAAAATGAAGAGAAAAAGATAGTGAGTCTGTAGGTTCCGTCAACTCATAAATAATCTTGTACAGGCAAACGATACAGAAAGAAAAACCTAGATCGGATTGGGTATGGCAAACATGAATGAACCTACTACACTCCATTCGGTTTGCCAGTTACTTGGGTATGTTCATCGTTAGACAGAAAAAACTTTCTTTTAGAGAGTGCAAAAAAGAAAGTCTTCATAATTCTCAAAATTCCTCCCACTTTCTCTCACACACATCGTTCTATTTTTTGCTTTTGTGGTTTGTTTCCATTTCATAGTGCAATATTTTTTGCGAATTCTTCAAACCAGTTCACGTAGGTATAAATCGGCTTGCTTTTCAATAGCACTGAACGATAGAAAAAACCTGAATGAAGATGTGTGATACTTATGTACTTTAGCTCACTGGTGAGATTTTTTTATCTATAACTCCATCTTAATCCTTTTGTGTGGTCTCTTAAGTGAAGTTGAAAGCGCATTTCCTTTCACTGTTCACTGCCTTTACCCGTCTTTCTTCTTTTGCTCTGGAGCCGGAAGCTATTCCTACTTTTTCCGTTCTGTCGCTTTGTCATCGACTGGCCTGTGTATACTTCATGTATTTCTTGTATTCTGAGCTTTTTCATAGCATTCGCTTAAGAAGGATGTTTTCCTAAAAAGAATTGAGCTGATGAGTACGGTGTTGAATCTGGATGGGACTTTGTTGAGGTCCCTCTTCATCTCCATTTTGTACTGCATTTTTTATTGTTAACAAGCTACAGAAAAGGTCTCTGATGCTCTAGTTTAAGCCTGTATTTCCGGTGAGCAAGCTGAGCTTACTTACTCAACACAAATGCGCCAAACTTTATATGATAACCAGCTATGTAGGTTGATCTATATTTGATTTTAAAGAGTATAAAAATATCCCGTACTCTTTTTTGGGAGACTGCACACACATCCATCTTCCTAGCGAAATATCGCAATCCTACTTTTTATACAATGGAACACATGAAGGAAAATGGAAAAGAAAGAGAAAAATAAGAGAGAGAAAGTGACAGAATGAGATTTTTGCAAAGCCCATTGTAAAACCTTCCCTTTTGTATGGAAGATACAGCTTTACTTGATTCACGGAGAGATGAAAAAGGAATTTGAAAAAATGGGACCGGTTGATTCTCAGGATATGAGTTTGCTACCCTGTTATGTTGTTTGCATTAACCTGTCCCACTCTTGCAAGTACCTTTGCCAGCAATAATCTCAAAAGCCCATGGCCCACGGTATAGTGAAAGAAATGGAAAAGAAAAGAAGAAATTTATGTACATTTGTGGTTTCTCTTCCAAACATAGAATTTGCTTTCCATTTTCCCCATTTTTTGTTGGAATTATGATGAAGTGAAATGACAAAAAATATTTCGTAAAAGGATTTAGATAGAAAAAGGCAAAAAACGAATCTAAACAGCGAGAAAAAGAGTTGAAATCATTTCCTTTTTCATTTACTACAGCTTTGAAACAGCTGTATGGAATTCAGAATCCACAATAAAAAACTCATTTGGGAGCACAAAAGAAAGTCAGGAAGAATTCAGGAAGTCATGATAAATATTTAATATCATTTTCATCTGAACATTCAAGGACAGCTGCTATGAACAAGGGTATCAAGATAGAACCAGTACCACTCGTAATACCCTTGTATTTTTGTATCATATAAATAACAGAGACTCTTACAAAGATTATAATTAAATTGAAGATGTAAGCAAGTAGGATGTGCCCATATCAATTTCATGTTCAAATAGCTTTCAAAAGTCAAAATTATCCTGGAAATAAGTTTACAGAAGATAAATGCATCCCAGCGGCACTTTTTTGGCGAAAAAGATTTTTGTTTTTTATTTTATAAATAATCCCATTTATTTTTCGCATTTGGCTTCGATTTACAAGGAAAATTAACGCTGCCATGTAGCTGCACGTTTTCAAAATAAAGTTTGACGTTTTCTTTGAAAAACTTTTTAAACCGATGTGATGGCAAAGCTCAATCGAAAAGTTAGAAACTACCGAATTTAAGTTGAGAAGGATGATGTTGATAATAATATTGCTACAGACTGTTCAGACCTTCTTAATATTTTTTCTGATGTGACATGACAGCATGAAAAAGCTACACCGCACCACCGTTACCACCATTACTACAGCCGACCTAAAAAGCTGTTGTAACCACCACCAAACATGTCGGAAACTGTAATAAAAATATGTATCATATTTTGAAACATAAATCTAATGCTCATAAGGATAACCTTGTATAAAAATAGTTTACTGTAGCGGAGGCGGATTCAATTTCAATTTTATTTCATAACATGGCAAAACCCACATAACCAAGGTTGTCAATCGCTAGAAGCTCGCGTGTAATCACATTTATGTATCTAAATTGCCTTAAGTATCGTCAAAATTTGATGCGGATAAATGTCAGTAAATCTTGTTTTAAAGAAGGGAAGCATAATATAAAGGTTCATGTTTTTTAGAAGAATTTGGAAAAGAAAAATCTCCTAGAAGATGAAGTTGAGGACATTGCCATTGAAAAAATAGTGGTTAAAACGAATAATAATTTTAGTTTAGAATTTCGTCAATTTAGCACTGTTTGCAAAAGACTTTGATGAGAAGAGCTCTAGAAAGAAATAAAATAAATTAATAGACCTACCAAAAGAGATGAAAGTGATTAGTTTTAAGTAGAAAATAGTTTCCCTTGATTTTCTTGCTTTAGAAAACCCGTTGATAATAATTAGAAAAGAGTTTTGGCCCAGTTTTAGTTTCTAAAAGGCTTGTTTAGTTTAGGCTATCCCTTGATTTCGGTAATAACGGAGGAATTTAAAAGGAGGCTATTACTAAAGAGAAGTAAAATAGTGACTCGTTTTTAGATTTTAGGGCTTTGATAAACTGGGAGTATGTCAGTAGAAAAACAAACCTCGTTTCCAATCCAAACACTTCTTCAATCTGGTTTTGTGGTGGATAAAAAAGAAGGAAATGAATGAGAATAGACCAGGAAAAGAATTGAAACTATCTTCATAAAACTTTTTAGTTAGTGTTTGTTTACATTGGATGTGAATTTTGATTTGTAACTTTATTTCCCTCAATATCAATTCTCTAGTGTTGCCGGCAGCAAGAATACAAAGAAATCAAAAGAATTCTCTAAAAAGAATTGAAAAGTGGAGGCGGGGAAGCGAAAGTAAATACGATTTACTTGTTTCCTTCATTCTCAAAGAAATAATTGATTCATTGAATATTTTTAATTATTTGGAGCATGTAAAAGTGAAAATAAAGTAAAAAGTCTTTCACATCTATCAAATAGAATGGATTTTATATGAAAAGTTTAATCCATAGGGTTGTTTTTATAGCGAAAAAGGAACCACCCACGACAATATACATATGTGATGACGATAATGATGATGACGTTGAATGATGCTCCGTTTGATGATAAATTTACAATCACTGGATGAATCCAATGAGAAAATCCGTTTTTGAAATAAAAGAGCTCTGGAACTTCATTAACTTTTTACGTATTTGCTTTCCTACGCTTTCTACTATTTACAATTTCCGAGAGAGTAATTAAATTGGGACAAAAGAACGATCACAAGATTTTTCCCACAAAACGATATCAAACTTTTTTTAAAATCCTGCGGCATTCAATTATACTTGGAAAATTAAAACTGTCCAGTTATGATGATTGTTTCTCAACAATTATTTCAAAATGTGTATTAATAATCAATAATCAATAAACTTCAGACCAAAATACTTTTACGTGCGTATACAAGGACGGTATAACGAAATAAATTGTCTACGTGGAATATGCTTTCCCTACATTGTTTGTACATATCCTTAGATAAATAAATAAGCACGCACGTGAACCATTTCCTATTTATCAAAGGACAAAATTACCTAAGTCTTTTTATTATTACCTTTTTGGGCTGTGCTGTTATTTAATTGATTTGTTTTTGACAGTAACAGCGAAACACACAAGTAGACTATACTGACTTTCTTTTCAAAAGTCCTTTACCTTCCATAATTTCACAGACCACTTCAAAAACCTTGTCTAGTCCAATCAACTACATTCATCGGTAATAATTGTCAAATGGGACGAGACAAGGTACATCATTTCAAGATGGGGGAGTTTAATGAAGCAATTTTGTCGGTTGTCAAAGCCCGTTTCAGTTTTTACGAGTGGGAAAAGCAGGTGACAACGACAACTCATAATATTCAATGATGGATAAATACAGCTATTCTAAAAGCAATGTAAACGCAATTGAATCCAGCAAAGACATTTACAATGAATTGCTTTTACTAGGGGCTTAGCAATATCTAGAATACTCTAGCACTTTCCTTTTCTAAAGCAGAAAACTTTCATCTCATTTGGAAAAAGAAGCGCCTGGAGAGAAAGTGAAAGAAGCAAAAGGCGCAATCACATTAGCTGATTTATACAGAATACGTTTTCCTCCTAATTTTATTCCATGGAATGCGTCGATCCTTTTTCATCCAGCTTTACGCACAAGTCACAACCTTTCTTATGCCTCATTATATATAATATTGCTGCTGCCTTTTTCGGGACATTGTGAATTTTTTCGGCAATCATATAAAAAGCAGTTTATTTCCCTTTCTGCTTTCTCTTGAGCGATATGCAGAGAGGTATCTGAAAAACGCTTTCTTATCTACAAAAGTTATGCACAAGGCTGTTTCCATTTATTTCCTTAGACTGTCATTGGAAAGTGAGAGGGAAGACAAACGAGGCACATGGTTTAAAAATCTCCCGTGTTACTTCACTTTCTAATTTAACTTCTTTCAGATAGGGCTCAATATCACTTATCGACTGCTTAAAAAAGTTTTAGCTCAATTGAGCGAAGCAACTTGTAAATATTTTAGAAAAGGTCTATATACACATGGATATGAAGAAGAAAGAGGAGCGTTGTAAAACCATCATCAACTTCAGACAAGGTTTTGCTTCCTTTGCCAAAACCTAGAGCTACATCCATCTCTCCTTTTATTTCTAGTCTTCTTGTATTTTAGTTTTTAAGTAGATTGAGTAGACAAGATCAAACATAATCATTCCACAAAACTTAACTTTTTGGTAAGCCAAAAATGAAAGGTACAATGGGGGCAGGATCGCTCTCTACCTTCAATGTTTATTTTGTTGTTGGCTTTACCAAAATATATTTTCTAAGGAGATTCTTAACTTGAAACTTGTCATTTATTTTAAGCGATCCGGTTTGATGTTATTTGCCCATCCATCCATACTTTAGCTGGTTGTACCGTCGTGATCATAGAGTAAGGGAAAGTTTAGGCGAGAACTTTTATTTTGGCTTTCGTGCTTTCACGTTAGGTAAATTTTATGTAATATCAGTTGGGGAGTAGAGAACGCAACTTTTCCCAGTTTACCTTAAAACACTTTCTGCATAAATTTGTAAACAGTCCATCTAACCGTCTGTCCATCCATCCATCCATACGTAATCCTAAAAATATTATGTTTCTGCTTTTTGGTGGTAGAAAGAAGCCACTTTGTGTTAGTGTTGAGCTATTCTAAACATCCTTCTCTCTTGATGATACACACTCGTTTCTACTACTTCACACTGCTACTGCATTTCATTCACGTTTTAAGGTCAAAGTCCTCTCTGCACTTTTACATTTTGGCGTAGATTGAAGACGGCATTTATTTTTGCGTTTATTCCAAACATATATTCCATCATCGCTTTTACTCCCGCACTATTATCCTCCGAAAAAACTTTATTTAAAAGGAAAGCGCAAACCTTTTTCAGCTCTTTGAAAAAAAGCTCTTCAACGTGTTTTGGCTACTTCAGCATATTCCATCCAATTTACATATTCTGATACTTGCTGTGACTGATGTTATATTATTCGTGTTTGCTAACATCTTATGAGAATTTCCGGTTTAGCAGTTCAACAGACGGCAGTCTTTTATTACCCCAAAAAGTTTAGATTAATCTAAACAGATTAAATTGGAGACAGAGGGCCAGCCAAAAAAATTTCTTTAAATCCTGATGATGACCCGTTATTGAAAGGAGTCAATAAAGCAGTCACCATAAAAGTCAAAGCAATAGTCATTATTGTAAGGGCTACAGCGTCTTGGTCATTTTATGAATGCCATGAAATGAATTTAGGAAGTTGATGGTGAGCGATAAGAAAAAGGAAACATTTAAAGGAAGACATTTATTTTCTGTCATTAATTTTCCTTTTCATATTTGTCGTGTAATCGTTTCTGGAGACAGGTTCTGGGATTTAGAGAAAGTCCCTGAATGCTCACACAGAAATAAGATTCCTTTTAGTTTTATTTTGCAAATGAAAATCATCATCATCATTTACAAAATAAGCACTTTAAGAAGGACTTAAGTTCAAATGCTATTTGGTTGAAGAGGATACATTTCACTCGTCGCGTCGGCATTCAAGCTTAGTTTAAGAGTGAAAAAGCGTAAACGAATATTTTTATCGATTCATTGAGATGGATGAGAGGAAGAAAGTGAGCGGGTAAGGGAAAGTAGCAAAAAATAGGAACCTTGTTTTTTGCTTCCTGTTGAGAGTAAAATAAAAATAAAAGTACTTTATTCACTCAACCGTTTTTCGAGAATGTGTGATGCGGTGAAGGAGGGAGAGAGATGATGCAAAAAGGGAACCAAAAAAAGAAAAAAATCTTCATTTCATCTTCATGTGAGAGAATGTGTGTTTGTTTGTATATATGTGTTTGACTGTGGTTGGTGGTAATCTTCTCATGTCAGCATAATTCAGACTTGTTCAGTTTTTCTTCCACCTCTTTTTTCACTGCTGAGAATGAAACAGAGTTCATATCATTTCTAAAGTACGTTAAATATCGCACCGTATCACATTCAATTTAGGTTTTTTACTCACTGCTTCATCTTATTCCCCTCCTTCTAAAGTACTGCTCATTTTTCTCTATTTGCTCTTTCTCGTTTAAATAGGAAAGGCCGGTTTTTTCTATTACTTCATATCATTCGTGAAATCTTTAAAGAGTGGGAAAAAGGAAGAAGAGATACTGACGATGAGAACGGAGGGAAAGTGGATTTCATCCTTTGAATGGATAAATTGAATAGTGCTGACTCCTCATAAGTTCTTTGGTTGGATTGCTCGTTTTCCTTCTACTTCATCAAACAAGAACAGAGAAAAAGTAGAAGCAAAAAAACCAGCATATTTATCTCATTTTGCTTTTCCTTCAATTCAATTTGCCTCCCATGTTTGTTCCATTTGTATACATATTTGGCTAATCAATAGCCTTCTCTCTCTTCTCCTCCTTCCTCATTCCGGCATTTCCGTTTTTCCTCTCTTACAAATCGACTCCAATTGAGCAAAGTAGGTACAACAACAAGGAACAAACAAACCCTAAAAAGAGAGAATTAAATGGAGACACAAAAATATAGGGCACCAACTAAAATGATTGTTCCTCCTTTGGAAGCGGCATTGTATTCAAATCCATTTACTTTCTTCAAAATTCAGCACAATTCAAAACCTTTGGTAGTCAGATAGTTCTAGCAAATGCTTTTCTACTCAAACCGCTCATACATACACTTATGTCATAGAGACTTTGATATTCATTTACTTCACTTACCTTTCATTCTTCTGATTTGCATTGCTAAGTAAGACAATGCAAGAATACGCCTTTTTCTGCTTCTGCTGATTTTGAATTACTCGTACACAGTACCACCTTGGTTATTGCCTTGAATGCGATTTTGGAAACCTACCTTATTTTTCTACTCTAGTTTTATGGATTGTTCGCAATTTTTTCATGGCAGGAGCATGTACGACTTCGATTACTCTTTCACTTGTTCTTCTGACAAGTGCTCATTTGATCCACTGCTGCCACGTTAACCTCCCTCCCTGAATAAGACAGATAAATAGAGAAAAAGAAGGAAGGAAAATAAATGAATGTCAAATGAATGCACAGAGAAAGGAGAAAGCAGAGAAAATGCTCATTTTTTCTTTATTCGTTCATTTCTTTGTTTTGGTACTAGCAAAAAAGAAATTCTTTTATTTTTCGTTGTTCCTTTCAAGGAGAGGATGCTGAGAACAAGTCAGAAAATGTCTTATTTTTTAAGAAGAAAAGACTGCTCTTGCTTGATTGCTGATATTAATTTACCACTCCTTCGTTTGCTTCTCCTCACATTTTTAGTAAAAGACGGATGAAACTCACAAAAGGAGAAAACGGGGTATTTGGTTGATGATATGGTGGCTTGAATATGGCTGTGCTTGCATAAATAAGTAATTTGATTTGGTTGGGTGCTCGCTTAGATGTTTTCTTTCTATACCATTGCAGTTGACTACTCTTTAATTTTTGCAAAGGAGAAATGATGATAACAATGACAGATAGAGGCTACACAGTAGATTGCACATGCAAAACTGAGAGAGAGAACCTTTCTAATGAACAAAACCTCATGCTAGCTGCTCCTGTGATTGACATCCTTAGAATTCAATTTTTTCTTCAAAGTACACAAAAAGAAAGCCGAAAATGAAAATCTTTGAGATGAAAGATAAAAATTGTTTTACTTGTCTTTCATCTCCTTCCGTCGACATATTATCACGCTTCTTCCACATTTTATTTTTCATTCAATTATTATCATTCAGAATTTTATCATTGTAAAACAAATCAGATGCAGCAAAAAATTAATCAAGCTTTTCTTGTTTGATGCAGTCACGAGTATTATTAAACTTTAGAAATATAACATTTAAGCATCTATACTTAATATACTGACAGTATAAAACTTACAAAAAATTATATCATTTTAGATCTCATAGTTTCAAATGATTTCTTGACTAACAATCAATTTTATTGTAGAAAATTGCAATTCAAAATACATATATCTAAAGGAATTGTAAATGAAATTGGGTACAATTTATTAAATGAAGTTTTCAATAAATCCCAAGCGGAATGGATCCAATGATTGACAGATTTCGGGAATGAACAGAGATTATGCATACACTGTCTAGATTTATAAATTGAGTATTAAGTTAATTTTACTAGTACTTTAGGTAGATAACATCTCAAAAGTTGTTTCTACTATAGCTTAACCTAGAAACACTGTCATCACCATAACCAGATAACCAATCTTATAGCGGAACATTAGTTGATCTGTCCCAGTTCACAAAATCAAAACTCATTCCAAAATTTTTGACGAGGTCTGAAGCAACTACGAAAGAGAATACAACAATATTCACTGCTAATGCTCTGTGTTTCTTTTCTGGAATAAACCTTAAGCCTTTAAATCGTATTTTTCGAGCCGAGATTGTCGATTGTATAAAATTTTTAGTTTAAGTGTGTGGATATGAATTTCTATGAATGAATTCAGCCTTTTTCTTCATCGGAATCCTCTCTTTCAAATTCGGAGCATTTTACATGGATGAATGGTTTAGAGAGTGGAAAGTTCATAGAAAATAGTGCCGTTTATTGCATAAAAGGAAATTGGGCGATGAGCCGTTCTTTTCTCTTGAAGAAAGATAAATCCGCATCACTTTATTATGATGGTGTTTGCTGTATATTAGCTTTGGAATGATTTGTATAAGTTGACGCACTTTTTGTATGTCATATTACTATATACACCTACATTGAAGATTATAGTGAAAATGGCAACCATTCGAAGTTCAAATAAAAAATAAATATCTTACGAATAATTTTATACATAAGAAGGCTTCAAGGTTGATACTTTACAGAAATAACTTTCTTCTTACAAAAGGGAACTATAATTGAAAAATTAATCAATTTTTATCATTGCTATTGCATAGAATTACGTTCACACCTACATCAATGAATAAAAAACTGGTAGTACATAAATCCATCTTACTTTTCCGATTAAGAAGACAAATAACAATAAACTTCTGTAAAAAAGCTATTATATCATGTCGTTTCTTTTACTCTTCTTATATTCTATTGATGTAGCTTGTCCATCCATCCTTAATCTATAACCCTTTTCATTTTAACTTCATTCTTTTTCAACCCATAAAACTAGATAGTAGATATGGCTCTGTTGGAGAATAGAAGAGGAAAGGAATTGGAAATTAATAATGGTTTATTGTGTAGTACATGCCAAAGTGAAAAGTCTATAATATTGAATAAGAGCAATAGAAAAGAGAAGAAGTTAAGACGAAACATGAAACGATAATACTATTTATGCTAGTAACGTAGGAATTTGTTTTTTCTTCGTAGCAGACCAACCAGAAGACCCAGTTACACTCCTTCTATTCTTCCTGCTCACAATACAAAGTCAATTTTCACATTTTTATTTATGGCGAGATAAGGGGAGAAAGAATAGGGAAAGAGTTGAGAATAAGAGTATATAATATGATGTAGCTAAAAGCAGTTTACAACAACCTAAATAATCCCATTAGACCATATATGGTTATTTTCTTTGCAAAAAATGCACTCATTCTGTGATGATAAAGTAGTCAAATGAACATATCACAATATTTTATAATTGGGTTTTTAGTTTTCGCTCTATATCCTTTGAAAAACACTGTTACTTTCTTTTCTTCTCGCTTTTCATAAATAAATGTGGGACTGCATATAAACAAAGTTTTATTCTGTGTCTGCAACCAATTGTCTGTGAGGTAATCACTCTCTGAACAAAATACTTTTAGTATCCGGCAATAGAAAATGATACATTGAAGGTATACGGATAGTGGAGATGATAAGAATCATTCTAGCTAAACTTTTCATCTTTCTTCTCACATAAAGCTATTATTTGAAATAAACTTTCCAGTTTCACAGAATAAGTAAAATAGTTTGGGAAAATAAATGCTTCGACTTTTCAAATTTTTCATTCGAACCTTAAAATATTATTGAATGGAGATGGGTAATAAGGATCTCATTGTTCGCCGAAAGAAAAAATCAAGGAATAGTGTGTCACCGGCGGCCATCATCATTAAGGAAAAATGTTCAAATGTAATAATAAAAAGTAGTTCAAACTTCAAAATATAACTTTTGCTTATTGAAAAGAATGGCGTTTTCGAAATTTCAAGGTTTATCGCAAGTCTTAAATTTTTGCAGATGGACTACATGTAAGTTCGAATTTTTCCTTACAAAACAGTACAATAAAGCTGATTTTGAATATAATAAAAGCCTATTTTACGAGTTCAGCTTTCTCTAAGCGTTCCATTGCGAATAATAAATTACCCCCTTTTGTTAGAATATGACCTTGTTTTTAAGAGCAAAAATTAAGACCCGGCGCATTTAACATTTGGATCAGGTAGTTTGAACTAACATTAAAAGCAGGAAAAAGGGGTTAGGGCAGGTGGAATATTTAAGATATTAGCCTAAGCGGTTCAGTAGCCTAAAATCTTATAAATATTTACAAATGTTCTGCTACTGCAATGCCCCACTGTATTCGAAAATTAACCAAGAACTGCAAAACTTAAGATTAAAGTTTAATTCTGATGAAGTCTGAGTACAACTTAGCATCTGTTTAGAATACATGATTAGCAGAATACCTTGCAGCCCTCCAGACTACCAAACTTACGTATGCAACTAATGGTTATGACTGTGTTATGCAATATCAACAGAAGAACAAGCCCGTAATCATGTTAACATCAGCCTACAAAGCATTAAAATGCTTCCAGTAATTAGAGAGAGTGTAAATATTCATTAAGAATGGCGCTGTAAGGAAAAAACGAAAGGAAAAGGTTGCAGTTTACTCATAATAATCAGGATAATAATAAAGACAGCGTTTTTGACTATGACAATAGCAAACCAATAGCTTTTCCTAGTAATATTACAAGAGAAAATCCAGTGAGTTTCTTTTCCTTCCATTATTAAGTGAAAGTTCACTGATGAACTTCATTTAAAAGTACATGACTTACACTGCCAGAGAAGTGTATTCAAAAGAATGTGTCTTTAATAGGTATAGTGTAATGAAGTTGGTAGTATATAACAAAAGGAAAAGAATGTTTGTGAAACAATGCAAAGAAAGGTTGATGAGGTGTTTACACTGTTACACTCTCTTCTTTTCTTTCTCAAAGTTTCTTTTGTGTTGCAATAATATTCTTGCTTAATGACAAAAGGGAAGAGTGAGAAAGCAAGCTTTAATTTTGTTTTTTTCCTTTGAATCTAATAATTTCATTGGTTCTAGTGTTATAACAATAGAAAGAAGGAAAAACTGGTGCTGGATGCTATTAATCATTTCATTTTTTGTTTCCGCACACATTTAAATGTATGCATATGTTTCCAGAAATAATTTTCTTTCTTTTTAAAGGGAAATTTTATTATGTACCTACTCGTTCGTGAATGTACCTACTTAATTTATGTATGCTCTCTTTTTATGTGCTAAATTACAATAAAAACTAGTGTAATCAGCAGGTTTCTACTTCTTAGCTTCAAAATCACAATCTGCATTAATAGGGCAGTAAAGATAATGAACCGTCGGCAAGGATTAGTCTTAATGGTTTACTAGAACTTTTAATTTATTATAATGACTGTGTTTTCCCATTTCGTATAAGCTTTATCCACGCCAAAGCTACTTTTGGCGATCCAAATAGTAAAGGCTGGCAATGGCTATATAGGGCCGGCAAATTTAAAAGAATAAATTTAATGACTTTATAAAAATGTAGAACATAATCAGAAGCAGCCATCTGGTTTCAAATAAGATTTAAATTTGTTCCAAAGCGATTTTTAATACAAAAATCCTTTTTAATTTCAACTTTGCACAAAAAGTTTTGTGTTACGGTAGGAATATTGCATTCAATTTTGTACAGCATATAAAAGAGAAAACATTATATCCAATTATTTATAATTACTGCAGACATGTATTTACCGCCAAAATGAGTCTACTGTTCGACAGTGAAAGTTTCTCCGCTTTTTTACTGTTCTTTTTCTATATCTGTAAATGAAATCATGTAGTTTTTCATTAAAACTGTAATAAAATATGTGAATTGTTTTCTCTTATACTGCTTTCTCCTTCTCATAGCTTTGGACTTTGGACAAGACTTTTCCTCATTTCTTCGCCTCTTTTGCTAGTAGTTCTCTTAAACATTCATAAATTCCCCTGAGCATTCTCATTCCTGCATATTATTCTCTATCTCGTATTTCTTAATTCAAATAATATTATTTTCACTAAATATTAAGTAAGCATTATTAGACGTACATTAAGCATTCCATAAAATTACTTTCCACATTCTTGTTGGAAAACCTTATACACTTGTGCACTAGCGAAGCACTTGGTTTGAATAAAAAGAAAAGGAGAAGGCGCTAGCCCGGTAAAATTATATATTACGTAATTATTTCAAATCTAAAACAAAACAACTTTCGTTTTTGTTGTTAACAAGGATCCTTGCTTTTAGTTTCATGAACTATATCATTTATTTTCTACTCAACAACCGAAACTGCCAAGTTGTAGTAGGAACCAACCAACTACAGTTACAACAAGCTGCATTTAAAAACTTTTTCATGTTATTATTACTACTATATGACTGTCTCATGCATGCAATAATGATCTTCTAATGTAAACACATGAATATGCATAATATCACGTTCCTCATACTAGTAGTACCAGTTGAGATGAATATCAAGTGAAAGGAAAAAGCAGAAACTAAAACAACAACGGTAGCCGTGTTTGGGTTGTTTGGTTGTCTGTTTGTCTTTTGTTTGCATTTATAAAAAAGGTCTTTGGTGCAGAGAGTAGGTATATAAAATGACTTGCATTTATTTTTGTTTATTTATGCATATATCTCTTCCTTTTTTGTTGCCGCTGCTTTTGTTTGCGCAATTTTCAAGCTTTCACAACAACAGCAACTCTTTGTAGTACAGCTGCCGCCGGTGAAAATGAAAATTGTGTGGGAGCACTTTTCCTTTCACTGCAAGCAATTTAATGAAGTGCTAGAAATTTGCATAACTTTGTTTCAAGATAGAAGCACATTAAAAACAAGGGTGGTGAAGTGAAAAAGGGAAACGAATGCAAATCAAGGATGGGAAACTAAATGAGTATCGAAATGGATCTTGTTTCCTTCTCGGTTACATTAATAGCGCTTATGACAGATTACAATTCCTTGTGTGAAGCAATTGCATTTTTGTTTCCCATTAAATTGCTCATTAAGCGTATGTACTGTTTACTTTTAGTTTCATAAGAGTTATATTTATCTTTCCAAAGTAAAGTTAATG
Organism: Lepidocyrtus fimetarius; assembly: GCA_036507315.1. Lineage (NCBI taxonomy): Eukaryota > Metazoa > Arthropoda > Collembola > Entomobryomorpha > Entomobryidae > Lepidocyrtus > Lepidocyrtus fimetarius. Next base: position 501 of record JAANSO010001025.1, on the reverse strand, counting down.
ACCTGCCTTAACATTCTTATAAATAGTCATAGTTGTTGCTACATCATAGTCGAGTTGATTTTTAGAAAAGATCTGTCTCAGTTTCCTCCAAAGTCAGAGCCAATGCTCAAAAGTATTAAGTAATAGTGAGCCGCTAAAAAATCTGAGAAAGAATTGAAAACTTCTGAAGCGAAGGAGAGAGGTGACAAGCAACTTTTTAAACGTTCACATTTTTTCTCTCTAACAAGCTAAGCTTGTCCATCCAACTTCTCCCCCGCTTTATTCCTTACCAAATAGTTGGACTAGTTGCTGGACAGGAACTTGTTAAAATTGTCGTAATTGTTTGTAAACCTTGTTTATATTAGATAAAGTATGAAGGCATGATTCACCCCAACTTTATCGTGTAGCTTTTTCATTTCTGTAACAATGAAGCTTTTTGTCTCTCTGCAACTTACAAACCCACACGTAGACATGAGTCAGTTTAAGTTACAAAGTGAGTATGGTCAGAGAAAACTATTTTTC
>JAANSO010001024.1:0-20380 GCA_036507315.1 Lepidocyrtus fimetarius | reverse complement strand
GTCTAGAAGCTCAACCTACTTTGCTCTATGTGGTAATAATCCCAGGGATTTCAGTTTGATTAGCTCTTTTCTCTTTTTATCTACCGTTTTACCTATTAAAACTCTGTGTGTCAGCACATAGTTCAAATTAACGTTATCGAGGTGTATGATGATATAGTTTTAGCCCTTTCGGATCCATGATTTTAAGCAATTTTTGTAGACGTATGAGTTGTTATCAGATAAAATGCTGTACATAATCCAATGCAATTATATAATGAAATCGCTTCTACAGAGAAACTCGGATTTATAATATCAGGAAACAACGCATACGTCAACTTCAGTAGCCTTGCGGCTATCTTCAAAATTATATTGTAGGAATTTAAGCAATTTTACTTAAACTGCTTTGATATTTCAGATTTGCAGCATTTTGTAGGAAAATTGGAGGAAAAGCAAGAGAGCGCATGTAAGAACATTTTCTTGAAACTGAACATAAGATTAAAGGAACATCCATTTTCTTGGTTAGTAGAACACAAATTCCTTTGGTCACTTTTGCGAATGTAAAGAATAAGAAGGAACCCTTTCTGAAAGAAATACCAAATATTATATTCTGGAAAGTCAGTTGGAACAAAAAAGCCCGATTTCCACTACCTAAAAATAGTACAGAACGAGCAGAGTCAGACAACGTCTCCCACGTGGGTTCATTTTATGAGGGAAGCATTTCATGTAATAATATGACTTATAAATGACATGACAGAAGATACGTAAACAGCTTTAAACAGAAAAATGTTATTTCTTTCTTTTATAAAATACTGACAGGGTTTCATTCTTAAGTTTGCTTTGAAAAGAAATGTAAACGGTTTTAGTAAAACATCCGCAGTAGCAAAAATAATTTCTTTTCATATAAAATTACTTCTTTGCAATAGAGTTGGTATATAGAAGAACATATTAGATGTAAACAATAACCTTTCCCATATAAATGGTAAAAATATTTTTTCTTTTGTCGATCACGCTATTGCTATGCTATTAGTATTACAAATGGGTCTTGGCAATTTCGTTTCAACGTAATTGGTGAGATTGCAATAACAAGTATCAATGAATGAAACGTAGCTTTAAATAGGGTGGCAAAATGAATGAAGCAGAAGTAACATAAAATTTAAACTAATTCGATGCTGCTCTAAATGGTTCACAATCGAATTATATTTTTGCTTTTCATTTTTCAATTTTTGTTCATTCATTCAAGCTTAGAAAATTATCTTTTAATAGGATATAAAACACGTTTAAAACTGACGCTTCAATACTTTAATATTTGTTTGGTTTTGATATGAGTGATGTCTTGGCTGAGAGCTGACGTGATGACAAACAATTTATTGCATCACTTTTACATTACAATAAAAAATCATGATCAGCAAGGCAGGAGAACCGGAGTAAAGCTGAGTAATAATAAGGCAGAACAATGGAAGTTAGCAGCCCCAAATGAAAAGAAGAGGGCCGAGGGGAAGAGGAACCACACAACCAAATAACACCGCTTTTTTTCTTTAAAAATGAATTATGAAAAAACGCCGCTTTTTTCTTCCGTAATAAAATAAAGTTATGTTGAGCCGAGGTGTTACTGTTCCTCCTTACGTAATCATCACGCTCATGGCCATCATCAGCTTTATTTGGTTTATGGAGAAAAATGAAGAAGGGCATGGGTTTTATATGCCAAGTTTATATTGTCATTATTTGATTTGATGATGAAAAACTCGTTTTGCACGATCAGCTTGAGCTTCTTTCCCCTTCCGTGCTTCTTTTGTGTTCTCCGCCGTTTGTATTACAAAGTGTAAAGGCATATTATGAAAAGCACAATGTGGATATTGAAAAATAAAAAAGAATCTATTCTGTCCCGCGTGGAAGACTGATCGAAATTATTACTATTGTAATCAGATAATGGATTTATTCTTTNAAAAAAAAAGAATCTATTCTGTCCCGCGTGGAAGACTGATCGAAATTATTACTATTGTAATCAGATAATGGATTTATTCTTTGTGATGAGGCTGTGATATACGCAACTATTTACCAGTGTGCCACCGCCGTTGCCACTCCGAGCAAGAATAGAAGAAATTGCAATCATGTCATTTAATCACCATTTTCTCTATTGATTTCGTAAACCAAGCGAAACGATAGTGCTGGAAGTGGTGCTTGCTTCGGCAGTGGAGATAGGTTTTAATAGTAAATTCTGTTTACGACTTTTTTCAGCAAAAAGTTATTTTCCGAGACACCGACACGAGACAATGAAAGAGCACACACGTGTGTGCAGCTAATATTATTAATAATATCACTATTTGAAAAGAGAAAATAAGGAGGGAGCAAGAGTAAGAGTAAAACTCACTTTAGGTAATAACAATGATATTTACCGTGTAATGTGGCAATTTCGATACACTTTAAGAGCTCATGAAAACTCGTAATAATACTGAAACTTGTATTTACTTACTTATCATTATCATCATGTCAAGAATACAAAATACCTAAATGCTTACTCTCTATTTTGTTCATAGAGAGGGAGAAATACTTGCTAACCGTTTTTTAAGCACTAAAAGATTGTAGAAAAAACTGTTGTCGATATAATAATAAATGAGGAGTAAAAAAGCGAGAACAATTTCGCATGTACCTTCGTTTTCTTTCCATTTCGTAGATTTTAATAAGATATTCTTGCTTTTCCAAACTGAGAGAAGACCTTATCTTCTTGGAATGATCGCCGGCATAAATTCAATAAAGCACGCACTACTTATTTCGTTTTTACTATTACCATCTTATCTTCTACTAGGAGTACGGTTTCAGTAGTAAAATATGCAAAACATGCGTTACAAAACTAGCTCGTCGTCGATGATTCTTGTTCTCTCTGTCTTTAACTTTTAGCTTAGGAGTCTTTGCTGTTGTTAAATATACTTAAATGCAGCTCACTCGTTCCCATAAGCTGACAGAGACACCCAGAGAGAAAATCCAATGTCAATATCGCAGTTTTTGCCAACGGAATATATTAAAATGATTATTTATCCCAGATATAATCATCTATATGTGTATTTTAATTCAGCTCAGTGAGTCAGACACGAAACAATAATAATAATAAAATAAAACGCTAGTTCTGGATGTTGTTAGCTAGTAGACTTGGAAGAAAATACGAGAATACATTAAATCCTCATGTATGCTTTCCACGCTCAGTCTGTTTTGAATTTTTGGATAAAAGGGAAATAGTTTCTGCTGACTGTTACATTGTGCAGTAATATACAATATAATTTAATGCATTTTCTTAGCATGATGCACCCGAAAACTTTTTACGTAATAAATACAAATAGCTTGAGTAAATCCACCTCAGTCATCATAACCGTCATAATTTCTTATTCATTGTTATCGTCTTGTGCTACTCAAAAAGCCCCCCACATCGCAAACTACACCACCATTTCTCTCTTATACTGCAGAACAAAATTGCTTTGCATTTATACTTATTGCAATCCAGTGAAATATGTACAAATACAAAGTAATATTTTCAAAAATATTCTGATTAGGTAGTTGAGCTTTCTACCCGGACTCCGGACGTAAAATCCGGACATAAATTAATTCCCATTCTATAATATTTCTACACATTTTAATAGAAAAATGTAGTTTCAGCGATGCGATCAGGCAATGGATTGATGAAATTCGCTTCTTGAATATGAATACGTAAAATATATTACAGAAGAGAGTTTGATGGACATGCACGCATATTAATCAACCGTCCTGTAGTAATATTTTGCTATAAAAGTACGATGGATTGGAAATTGCATGCACGATTTTTCGTTTGAAGTGCTACTCTTCGGATGTAATAAGGTTTGCTTGTTTAGCTAAATTACAAGGCTTAGCTACTCACGCTGAAAGCAAAACAGAGAAAGACAGAAAAGAGAACTGTCAACACTTTGTGTCATCATTTCTCTTCCTCGCTCCTCTTCTATGAATGCATGCGTGATAAAATGTGTGCCCTTTTCTCCTATCTCTTTAAAATGACAATGTATAGTGAGCAAGCAAAGTGTGGCGTGTCAGTCAACTTAGAATATTTTACAGGCTTCGTCAATAGTGTTAACTTAACATGCTTACAGTTGTCGTGTTGTTCTTCCTCTACTTTCCGGAGATTTATCAAATGAGGGTCTTCTTCCGAAATTCGTTACTTCCCTGCTAGCATTTCACTATATGCATGATGGAATGATAAAATGAGATGAACGATGTTGATGAGGATGATCAAGAAGTGCACACTTCTAAACTAAATTACGCATACCTATGTATGAAGTGAAACAAAAGAGAGCGGGAGTAGGAAGAAGGTTGGATGTTGATGGTAGTCAATCGTGTATAGTCATTTGCTCAAGTGCATACAAATGAAAGTTGAATGATTTTAAATGCCATGACATGAATTAACAAAAAATTCCCACTAGTTTAATATTGTTTATGTAATAGCTGTATTGTGTGTGGTATATGGATTTAACTGGACTTTACACGTAAGTCACGGTTCGCTACAGTGAATTCATTAAACAACTCAATTCATAGGATGCGCCCCTTAAATCAACAACATTTTCTATTTAATCAAAATAAAATTCATTTGCAGACAAATATGTAGATCTTAGTTAGTGTCCGCATATATGCATTCCAAAAAATATACCTTCATGACCTGGCCAGAATGTTGGGCTACCATCATGATTATCAACAGCAATTGTTTTTATTTGATAGGAGTCGGAGAAGTGAGTTTATTAGTAACATTGAATAATTTAAATAAACTTTACAACCTGACTCTTTGCTCTGTGATTACTCGTAACACTTATTATCATATGGAGATTATTGTTATTGTTAGGAACTGGGCAATCTAGAAAAACGTGATCGCGCATTTGAGCAATCGTAAAGTATTCTTTAAAATGAATTGTTATTATGTTGAATAGTGAGAGAGAGGAAAAAGAAGCTACACGCAATAATCATAAAGCACAACTTGAGCATCATCCACACAGATCTCATCATCAGCAATGCAAATAGGAAGACACAAAAACATTCCAAAACTGTTTATTTACACTGACAACCGCATCAGAAGTCCTGTCACGTTTTCCAGGAAGAGGTCGATTTTACAGTTGTGTAATTACAATACTAATGACATGGATGGTCAACTGCAAAGTAAACAATGTTAGTGCCGTTGTTAATACAAACAAGCTTCATGCTTTTACACAATAACATTTTTGTTCAAATTGTGATAATTTTAAAAGAAAACCTAATTCTTTTTGTGTTACCCCAGTGGGTTCCGTTTTTGGTCTAAAAATCAAAGCATAAAACTGAAAACCCAGTACAAAAGTTTTTAGACCGGGAACTTTAGGGACCACTGCTGGATTCCCTAAAAATTCCAGCCGTGTTAAATGGGCCATGAAAAAGACAAGAAGGGGTTGTATTAATATTATTGTAGGCGCTGCTGCTGCAATCCCACCGTTCAATTCTTCGTTTCCGTTGCTGGTTAACTCAAGGATGCGTCATCCTAATTCTAAAGTAAACATCATATCAGCAGCAGCAGTGAAGGAGAAACAATGTAATTTTAGTGTAACCCCTCTTTCAACCGATTAATACTGTCGTAATAACGCTTGGGTTTCAGTCGTTTCCTCCATAATGCTTTTATTACGTCAAGGTGGCCATCCTTTTAAATAGTTTTAAGTTTTCTATGCTCGTTTAACCTTCATGGGTGGCTATGTCAGACCCTTTTGTTTCTAAAAAGATGGAACAAACAGCCTTATCTAATTATTTCACGTAGGCACGTAGAATATGAAAGTTTTCATTTTTCAAAGCACTTTCTTTTACAATCAAGAAATTGATTCACAAATACGCAATGATGTAAATATTCATTTTGATGTATAATAACCTCAATACAACAAAAAGACAATTGCAAAGCTAAAATGTAGAGTAATACTTTGGCAAATTGAACTTGCTTAATGTATCCACTTTTTAGAGAAAGTAGAAAGAAAAGGGTCCACATTGAAAGAGAACAAAATATTCGATGAACATGAAGTGAAAATACATTCTCTCTCTTAAAATTAGTATAAAAAATTCCAATTTACTTCCTTCTTCAAGTTTTTTACAAATACGGATATTTACACACTCACACATCTTTTTGCTCGATTCCTTAATTTCTCCATTGTTACTGTGAGCAGTGAATTGAAATCTTTTACTTGATTTATTTCTTTTAGTTACTCTCTAAAAACTATTAGCAAAAAGTACTTTCTACCCAATAAATACCAAAATGTTTTATTCGCGAATCCCTTTTGCCAAACTTTGTTCTTTGAGAAAATGCTTCAAGCAAAAGTGAGCAACCAACTGGGCACTCCTTTTCACCTTACTTTGATTAACACTGGAGAGTTTCTTGGATACTGGATTTAAGACTCCGCTTTTTGTTCAGTATTTTTTATGTACTGAAATGATGAGAAAGGTGGTGAAAACCTGAGAAGTAATGCTATTTATATGTATATATTTATCTGAATCGGATGAAGGATTTTGGTGAAATTTAATACGCATACAAGGGGTTTAAAAAAAGAAAATCTAAAAATATTAAGCAAAGGAAGTGGAACCGGACAAAACACAAATTAAAAGTAATTCGATATGTGTGGAAAGTGGAAGTACAAAATCTGCCTTTGTTATCATAATCCCTATCAATTTTGATGATTGCTGTAGTGCTATTGTGTGGTTGATTTTTTAGAAGATTTGCTTACTGCATTCAATCCTTTATTTCTCATGTCCCCTTCAGCCAACTTTCTTGATCATTCTATTCTCTCAAACCTTTGAGAAAGGAATCAACTCCAACTTTAGTGACTCAGTTTCAAACGGTGGTCTTTTTTAATTGGAAAAGGAAAACAATATTCCTTACCACGAAAAGCATTTTCTTCGGTTTTACTTTTCCTTAAAAAGCATCATTCTGTTCAAGTTTTGTCCTCATTTCAATAAAAGGATTCACAACATGTCAAAATACGTTTTTCACAAAAAACGTTCTTATAAAATCTTTTGTATGTCTACGGTGTGGACAAAAGTGAAAACAAGAAAAGTAAATAAGATTTGGAAAAGAATAGCCAAAAACTTATTCTAGTTTTTTGCGTAAAAAAGCCATCGTCTAAACGGAATTGACTAGAAGCTTAAACGATTCCCCTTCTTTTTTATTCCATTTTATCTACCCTTTCCTCCCTGTTTTTCAAGCCCAGTTAGCCATAAAAAGTGGAAGATTTACTTTGGTGGAAAATTGATTTCTTCTTTTTTTACAATTTACAACGCTAACTACATTACATTCATTCAATTCATGGGGAATAGGAAAAGCAAGTCTTATCTTTATGTCCCCGTCTTACAATGGGATCACGTTCAAAAACATTTTGAATTTAACGATTTTCCATTAAGAACCAAAGTGAAATGCATTGGAACAAAAACTGGAAGGAAAGTGGAAGGGGACAAAGAATAATTTTGATGAATTGCAGACAAAGATGCAATAACAAACTGCAGAAAACATTATTGATTTGATGGAAATTAGACGAAGTGGCATTGGGAAAGAGAAGAAAACATAAATACGCATCGAAATGTGTCCACTGGGTACAACCTAAATGGCCCAAGTGCCATGCCCATTTTCTTTAAAAGTTATTTTTGGATCAAGCAATACATTTAGAAAGTTAAACAACCAAGAGAGGGACGCACATCCACTCTGATAGGCTTCGTACAAAATTTAACTTTAAGAAAGAAAAATGTCATTTGAAAGGAAAAATCTAATTTTAACCGATCTCCCATATACAACTGCAATGAATTTATTTTGAAAGAATTTGATAAAAAAGAGAGATGGAGAAAATCCATTCAAGGAAAATGAAATAAGCTAAAGCTATTTTGATTTCACTTGCACATTTGTAGTTTATCCAGTGAGAATGTTTGATGCCTATGCTTTCCCCCCCTTCCTTAGTTTTCCCTTCAAACAAAAACGACATTACCCACTACGAGTGTGCTTTTTCTCTATTTTTTCTCCCGTTCTTTTTTCTTAATGGTCACAGAAGTCAAGGCAAATTATTTGACACTTTGCGTTCCCAAAATCGTCATCATCATCATCCATCTCCTCTAGGGTTAGAGGATACTATTCCCTACATCACATTACATCAAAGTCCAATCAATTGATATTTCCTTCGTCTGCTTACTACTACACTTTCTTATCCTTTTTTGTAGAAATCCAAGTATAACTTTGTTAGTGCACTTTTCTCCTACTAAATACAAGTTTTCCCTTTCGTATAAAGATCAAATCCACTTTTACATTCAACTTTTATGCAACTAGAGCGAAAGGAAATTTTCTTGATCTGCTGATCTCTAATATAATTTTTCCTCTCTCATTCCTCCCTTTGAAATATTGGAGTGTCAGAAGAAGCAAAAGATTCTCTCTATAACATCTCCATACTTATTCCACACACATTTGTTCTATTACTTGGATTATAGAAACTTAAGTTCATCCATCCTGCCGCATCCTTCCATCAAATCGCTATATATTCCTTGTTTTATTCAGCTCACTGCCTAACAGATAAAATCTACTTTAGCGTTTTTACCAACGCTACCGCCGCCACTAGCACCAACCTCATGAAATGAATGAAAAGTATATGAAATGCATGCAAAGAGATTCTAAATGCTATCAAGTGAAATTTTACTTGAAAGAAACTCGTTCTCATGCAAGGCTAGTGAAAACTCATCCGTTTCAACTTCTGCTCTCACTTTCTTTTATCTTATAAAATTTATATTACTTTTGCAGACGGTGGAGATAAGAATATGCATATGATGAGGATCTGAGGATATGATGATGATGAGTCAGTCTGACTTTCTTCCCCACCACCTCAACCACACAAGACGAGCAGGAGAATGCATATTTATTTGCAATTGCTCACATTTTTCATTCTTTTCCCCTCGTCTTTATACAAAAATATAATATCATTTCTCATTCTCATCTATCACAGAAAAAAACTAAAAAACTTTCCACAAAGAAAATACGTAGATTCCGATGGCATGAAATGTAGCTTAATATGATTTTTATTTTTAAATTATATTACTATGTTTTCCAAGTATTCTTTTTGGGGTTTTTCGTTTTTTGCACTACAATAGCCGGAAATATGTAAAGTATCAAATATCAATTTCTTATTCTGTTTTAAGAAAAATTACTTTCCAAGGCCACATCTCTTTTTGTTCATTCTTTACAAACTCAAGGCTCCCAGCAACTTCTTGGAATGCGTTTGAAGTATAAAATATTGCATAAAAGTTGTTCCTTCAGGTATGTTTTTACATACCTTTTACCATTTCAATTGTTCTAAAATATTCTTCCCATAAAAGTTATATTTCTTTATTTTGCTAGGTAGGCAACCAGTTTTTCACTACTTTAAGTTTAGTCAACGATCGTATAAGATGATCTCAACAATAAATCTTGATTTCCTGGAAAAAACTTATCCTTCAAGATAGAATAAGTACACATGTGAAGTTGTGGTAAAAATATACCTTGTGGCAAAATTTTCCTTTCCGCAAAGCTGGAAAGCACTGATTCATGGCTGCCTCTTCCTAGCTTTTCTTTTCACTTTAATCTCTATTTTGCTTGCTTATATACTGAGTGTGTCTATAAATAACATTGTATTTGCAAAACAAGCTTTGAAAAAATGAAAACATTTCAAAGTTCATTGGATACGATCTACCCATCTTTAAAGTTCGTACACAAGGTATATACATGTTTTATTATTTCAAATCAAGGATAGAAACACTAGAATTGGCAGAAATGTCCGAATATAATATTAAACGGAAACATGCTTTGCTTTCTTTGCTTCCTTCATTTCTGTTTATTTCAAAATTCAAATATTCAAATGGGTTTTCAATTAATAGCGCGTATACTATTTACATTGTTTGATTCTTCTAGTAACTTAATATCACTTCGGCTCTACATGGATTTTCTGAAATTGAAAACCTTTCAAAAGCTGGCAGTTTTGGGTTGTTCAAATACTGTGTATTTCTTGATGATGTTTCAATTCATCTCAACTTTGAATTTTAGTATAAAAACTATGAAAATAAATCCTGAAATAATCAAAATTTCATGACGTGCCACATACAGGACAGCCAAGATATGCATGCAAGGTAAGCAGGTTTAAAGTAAATTAATCATTATTTCCACGAATGGATTTTTTGACATTTTCTGACCTTTCTCACAGCGTATGTATACTTACGATTAGACATGCTCTACTGCCAACAATGTACTTTGTAAGACGAAAATTAAGGTTATGTAAAATATCACTTCTATGCGCTCCGTACAAGTTGTGGGTGTACGCAAATAAGTAGCTTTCCATTCAAGTATAAGGAAACTACAAGAATACATTTTTGCCTAAGTCACTGCAACCAAAAAATAGGATGTGGATGTATCGTGTGGGAATTGTGTAATTCGATGCATGAGGCACCCTTTCCAAGAATATTCCTCCAACTTCCACCAACCCATCATACTTGAAAAGATTTTAGTTTTAGGAGAAGAATCTATGAAACCATTTTTTCCCAAAGGAATCATAACTCAAGAAGGTAAGATTTTTCACCAGACTCTGGAATTTAAAAAAGGAACGTGTAGTAGAATAGACTTTAAGGCGCTATTCTCTGCTTTCTTTTCTGCTATCGCATTGCTCGTCTAAAACTACCTTGGCTATTCACAGTGTAAGAAAAGAAAGAGCCCCGCATGTAGCGAAATACATACATAGTGAAACCAGAAATTTTTCTAAGAAATGGAAAGTCTCTGTTCCCTTCTCCCATTTTTCATTGCCTGTGTGTAAGAGCGGGACACAGAGACAAAACTAGAAAAAAGGAAAGGAACGATGAAAAATGTGTATAATGTGTATGAAAAAAATATTAAAATAAGAAGACCTCGTCAAATGTCACTTCTCCATATAGTTTGCGATTGCGACTTTCAAACAAACATTGAACGTTGGAATGAAGGGCCATGTTTCTTTATAATTTTTTGCTTCGCTGCTATTGTAGAGCTTTCACTTTTTAATAGCTATAGGTACCTTCGCAAAATGTAAAGTTGATACTCTCAAAAGAGAAAGTTGATGCATATGCATGAATACTCAACTATACAATATTTAAATTTATAGCACACTGATTAAAAATGAAAATAACTGGAAACCAAAAAAGTTGAATCCCCCATTTCAAACACTTTTTATGGAGTAACGCTACATGCACAACTGGTTGACCTCATTAAGTCTAAGCTGTTTTTTATTAAATAATAACCGATGAAGTTTCTGATGAAATGTGATTTATGCATCGGTAGAATTGCAATCTTTTCATGTGGGTTTCAATTTTCCAGACTCCAAAGTGCTAAACAAAATATGAAAGCACAAAAGTTTTGTTCGTATATGGTTTGCAGATTTCGAGAAAAAAATCAATAGGAAAATCTATAGAATAAAAATGAATCATGTTGCCTCCTCCGGAGATTTCATTTTCCCATGTATTACTGTCATTTTGTTGGTATTCAACTACCAATATAAATCCTATCGTTTTCCGTTCAAAAAACGTGACAGAAGGACCCAATGGAATGCACATTGCTTGTTCTCGGTTGGTTGTGTCCATTTTATTAGTTTCTGGAGTACGTAGAATCACACAAGCAAGCAGAATGCTCGAAATTCCTGTCCAATCTCCTCTTTTTCTACCTGCTTTGTATAACACGCTTTTCTTCTTTTACTCAACACCACAGAAGTAAAAAGGACTACTTTTTTTTAGCAACATTGCAATCTGTTCACGTACGACAAGCAAAAAAAGTCCCAAAATTAGTCACTAGCCATTCCACTCTTTTACCTTTTTTCTATTCCTTTTATTTCCATTTTGCCCGATTAAAGAAGTGGACAACATCCTATTGCATGCCATAATGCTCTTAATCCCAATATTGAGTTCTTAGAAAAAGCATAATATATTTACTATAGGTTCAGTTTTCATTTTTTAGTTGCCCAGCATCGTATTTTTAGTGGACAGCGTTGTTGGGAATTAGTAAGTCAATAATGACATGGAATAAACTAGGGCTACAACTCCGTCAGTGCATGTTCCTACAAGTTTGTGTGCAATATCTCAAGTGCCATAATTTTTCTTTCTTTCATCCTCCTCTCACCATTACTATATGTGGCCCACGTACATTCCAGATTTTCTAAAAAAATCCCATATCTTATGAACGAGAGGCAACTACGATGTACTCTCTGTGTGTCACTCAAACGTTGTGTTTGGAAAAGCGAGAGGTCCATTCGGAATAATAAACTACTTCAACTCAACAACCAACACCATAACCGCACAACCGATAAAATAAAGAACCATTTATAACATTTACAGTATAAAACTAAATATTTACAAAAAAAAATCGTCTGTCTTTTAGTGGATAGCCACCCACATAACAACAATACTGGATTACATAAGGAAGAGGTAACATATTGGAAGTGGACGGGCGGAACAGGAACATCAAATATTATGAAATACGAAAAAATAACAGTATGAACCTTCCTGTTGTAATGGTGTGTGTTGTTGAATACATAATCCAAAACATTGCATGCTTTCTCCACTCCTTTTCTTTTGATATTGACCTAACCAAAACTTTTAATAGAGACGAGAAGTAATATTTTTGTAGTTTCTAAATCTTAACAAAACATTTTTATTGATCTAGGGAGTATCCACTCCTTTTCTTTTGATATTGACCTAACCAAAACTTTTAATAGAGACGAGAAGTAATATTTTTGTAGTTTCTAAATCTTAACAAAACATTTTTATTGATCTAGGGAGAATGCCAACCATTTTTAGTTTAAACTGGAGGGAAGGGAAAAAATTGATGGGACACTTGAAGAAAAGTAAAACTAAAAACGTAGGAATTGTTAAAATAGCAACGAGGACGTTTGAGAATCTAAAAGCATCACAACTCATGTCAAACATTGAAGAAAAAAGCTCGTACTTTAAGACAAACCATGTCGAACTAAAAAATTCTGTGTTTGAGTGTCTTTTGATATACTTTTTGTTAAGGAAAGGTGATTTTTATAAAAGATCTATGTTTATATCTCTCAAATGGTTAGTTTCTTATCAATGTTGTTCTCTGCAGTAAAAACAGGAACAAAAATAAGGTATTTTCTAGATTGCTACCGTTAGGTTACTACTATTGTTATATTTTTTATATAAAATCATTCACTTGGAGTCGCTGTTTACTTCCATTGTGTTGCAAAAGAAGAAAGCAGAGTTCTCCTACATTCCTTTACAATAGAAGGAATAAAAAGCGTTCATGCATGGAGGAGCACGTTTTGCTATATTTTCACTTACTCCTATTTTTGGAATTTTAGATAACAGAAATTGAAGAGAAAAAGAGCAAAACAGGAGAGGGAAAGCGGTTCAAACTGGTGAAAGGAGAACAAATTTGTATTCCATCATCATCCAAAAAGAGAGGATAAAAATACAACATCCATGACTGACTACTGAAGAAGAGAAAGCTAAAAAGAAAGCGTACAAATTTTGCAGCTCCAAGCGTCCAAAACTCGACTTGCACACACGTGTATGTAAAAAAGTACCCAAAAATAATGTTGATGAAGATTCATTTACACTTTTTCTTTTATTTTACTCTCCTGTTGATAAAACAAAAAGTGTGGCAAGGCTAAACAACAACAGCTTGATTATTTACAGAGTGGTTACTATTTTCGATGTTTTGAATAAAATAACTTTTTCCTTTGTAATTTCCCGGAAGTTGCATGGGGAAAGTTATATTTAGACTTGTTTCTTTGTATTTATTAAAATCTATATTTTTATATGTAAATATTATGACCCTTGGCCTTTTACAATATTTTTATTATGGAATTTTTAAAGAAATGATCTATGAAGCAAAAGATGATTCCGCCTACTCTTTTGCATGGTAATGTTGAAGTGGGTGTTTTATAAAAAACTTAAACCTCAAAATATGAAATTCAATCATGCGTTATTAAAACTTTCAAGGAAAATATTTTGGACAATGACAAAATAGAACAATCAAATGACTACGTAGTAGTCAGATATTGATTTCTACATGTCTTTTTGCTGAAACAAAACTCTGAAGATTGAAAAGATGGTTTTGCGTTGCATCTAAATCTTACCGATAGACGAAACTTTTTTTATATTGCTGACTATTACATTATAATGGCTAACCTTATGATTATCAGCGCGTTTATTTAGCCTCACTTTGCTGAGAGGTTTGCAATCTAAACAATGTAATTTTTGTGTGCTCGCGGAAAACTCAAAAAGAATACTTAAAAAGAGAGACATTAATTCAGTCAAACGCACGCAGATTCTAAACAATGCGCTCCAAAGAGATGGAAAAAGTTGGAAATAGTAGCTTCTCTGGAAATTACTTTCAATTGGAAAGTTCTCGGGGAACAACGAAGAGCGCTTTATACTTTATACAAGTAATTTCCACTAATGTTTCCTGTTCTCTTTCCAAACTCTATGCACTGTTGGAATACTTTTTGTTTCTTTTCTGATAATGATGATACTTCAATCAACCATTCCTGTTATCTACGCAATTGGATGAAAAAGGGAAAGGAGAAACCAACAAAGCGGTAAGCATATCCTTCCTCTTATCAGCAAGCAACTACTTTACTTACATTACATCCCACTACCGCATTAACTCACTCTATCCGTTTTTGCTCTCTCTTTTCCCGTAGTTTTTGCATCAGGCAAAAAGTTTGCTGACGTACCCTTCCATCCTTTCATTCTTGGGCATCATTCTGCCTGGCGAGATAATTTTTTTCAAAGGTTTTGTCTTTCTCCAATCGTTTGGATTATAATCATCACCGTCATCATGCTCTTCAATCAATCCCGTTTCTATTAATTGAATATCTGTTTCCGTTCCGAGCGGACTAACACAGACAAAGTACACATTTCTATCTTCATCCTCATTATTACGTTCCGTTACATAAACATTGAAAAGTTTTTTTTACTGAGCTCAGCTTATTAGCAAACAAATAGAATAGGGAATCAGCTAGAGGTAATAAACGTTGGAATAAGAAACGTTATCTCTGACTACATTTTCTTTTCCTTTAAAGATTCTAATGCTACAAAAAATCTTTATTGTACCTCACTTTTAACTTCTCATTTTAGCCTGCCAAACAAAAAAGTACAAAATGCATCTCAAAAGTTTTCTCAGCTTATTCAGTAAAACAAAAAAACGAGGTGGTAGCAGGAAAAGTGCTTCAACACTGACTACACATCAGTGACAACGATGGTGAGTACGATGATGATGATATTCGCTCATCTTGACTTTTCCAGAAATGGAAGACTTTTTGGAAAGGCCGGGAGCACGGCAAAAATCATTAGAAACAGTATTCCTACTATTTTCACCAGCCTTATCTTTTTATGAGCCTCGTTTCTTTCCCAGGAAGAAAACGCACAATGAAGGGAAAGTGTTTTATGCTAGTTGATACGAGAGCAAAACGCTACACAAACAAAAATATTCCACCGATATAAAATTAAAGGTCGTGCAGTATAACAACATCCCAATGCTTAAACTTTGCTAGGGCAGGGAAAAAATTAAAGAAATAAAGTAACAAAGTTATCTCAAAGAAAATCTTGTATGAATTCTTTCTTTTACTTTGAATGAATGCAGTAATAACAGCACCGCTTCATTTCACTCAAAACTACTTTATTCGCTTTAGAGGTGGCAGTAAAGCTGTGACTTTTTTGTTTTCATTCTTTTTAAAACAATTTTTACTGAAAGAAAAAGTAATTTGAGGACAGTAACATTTTATTTGTGTAATTTTTGAATTGTCATATAATATCTACGTGATGCATTTACTCTTGATTATTTATGAAATCTTAAAAATTCTACTTGGCCAATTTTCAGTAATATATTTTTAATTTTCAAGATTTTAACGTAAAGTTTGATACATAAAAGACGCCAATTTTTTACTTTTCTTCACTGCGAGTATAAAAACCATAGTCAGAAGCGAGCACTTAATTCAAATCAAGATCCTTTATCCTTTCTAAATAAATGGCCGAAACCTGCGAGCAGTTCAGCGGTTGCAATAATCGTAATAATTGCAGTAACATTTGAGATGATGTAAGTAGTTGATAATAATAAAAGCAAGGGAAAACTGGAAAGCTTTGCAAAAAATCTGATATTTCGCATGATATGTCGACAATGATGAAACCTATAACTGTAGCAAATTTCTGTGATTTTAAGATCAATTCTAAAAAGGATGAGAAGCATTCTCAACATTATTCATCACGCCATTTCTTTCCAAAGTTTTTCTCACACTACCCTGCTAGCGGTGCTGGATGGAGTGAAGGAGCCTTCAACATTTTTCACAAAACGAAGGAACTAAACTACATTGTGATATATCTAACCAAGGAATTTTTGAAATTGATTGTGCAGGAAGAATAAGTTAGTAATAGTAAGACATCTATAGATAGCTCATAAAAGACAATATGAAAAAGAATAGTTTTTAAAAGAAAACGCAGAGAAATATGAGAAGGAAAATAATAAAAAGAAAAAAGAGATAAAAACAGGAAGGCCATATTTCCTTCGGTTTTTCTTTGTGACCCTTACATACCAGCAGTGGTAGTAGTAGGAAAAGAAGTAGAAAGAGAGAAAAGGGAAGATGATGATCGAGAGAAAAAACTTGCCAATGATATATGGATCTTGGGTAAACGTAACATTTGTTCTTGAATGTCAGCAATCCACAATAGAAGTGGGTCGGTTGGATTCTCCACCTTCATATCAACATCCCATACTGCTTTACTACACGCCATTTCCACCAGAAAAGTTTGTTCTGGTATGAAATTGAAATAATAATAGCTGACTACTGTGAGTATACTATAAAGCTTTTGTGAATATATCTTCCCATTAACCATCATAATCAAACCGCCTATCATAAAATCCATACAGGACAATGAGAAAATAGCCCTCATCACCGCAGAACGATATTATCATTCTCAAATATTAGATTTCGAAATCTTATATATATTCCCAACTCGAGTATTTTAAGTAATAATATCTTGAGCAATTAATATCTCTGTTAACAAGGAAAGAGGGAGATTATGGTATAATATATGTTTGCTAAATTATTACTTTGATTGGATGTTGTGTATTCTTTGCTAAAATTATGAAATCTGTTCCTGTTCGAGTATGTTTAGGTTTTATAATTAGCCGTATAAGTTTAAGTACGTATTATATTAAGAGTTTAGAAGTGCACTCTATCATTTTATTCATTACTACAATACGGTTTTGTGGGGAACTTGTGTTGTTTGCTTGCAAAAGTGGTGGTGGCGAGTGGTAAATGCTGAATTCATAATTGTAGGACAGAAGATAGGCAGTTTGAGGGCACCCACAGCAAAATCGCACACAATCACAACAAAATTAAATCACACAGTTGAAGAACAAGCAGTTATGTAGCAGAGGAAACCAAAGTACATCCACTTGCTTTTAAGTACATGACTAAAATACTCTAAGAGTAAACACATGAGCAAAGTGTGGGTGTGTGAGCGATGGGAAATGTGACGGTTTAGTACAAAAAAGTGTCCTTGTGACATGACTCGTAAGTAAAGTAGTACTATACCGCTGGTGCTACCCCAAAAAATAATATTAAATTAGGTGAATGTTGTTGCAGAAGTCGCGCTGTTCACGTCTTTTATTTTTTATTTACCTTTTACTCTCCTTTCCTGTTCCTGTAAAACAGCCGCTATCCCCTTCAAGTCTGACTTCTTTTTCGGACAAAGATGAATTGGATTATTTACTATTCAAAATGACAGAGATTTCATGGATTTTCTTCTTCATTGGAGGAGGAGAACGTATGTTTTGTTAGGATAAGTAAATACCCATATTGCAACAAAACATGTAATGTAGGCCACAAAGATTTTTTTATTGCTCTAGTGCCCAATCGTAGATTCATAGTGTATAAATAAGCAGAATAAAATGAGGTCGCATTATTGTCATTTCTATGGAACATGACCCTCTCTACTTTAACCTGAGCCTTACCATTCACAATGAACTAGTGAAAGGATATGCATGAAATCTTTACAACCAACTCCAATCTAAGCTCCCCGTTTCTGCATTCCTTTACCACACAATAGATCAGATTTAAGATATGTCATGTTTTTTTCTTCATATTTTCTATTTATCCGTCACTGTCCTTTTTATGAAATTTTGCTTCCATTCCTGCCCTACTTTATCTTCCCTTTTTATATGAAGAAGGCCTGAGGTAAAATGTACAAACAATTCATTTTTTGGCCTTACAATAAATTCAACCGTGAAGAAGGATGTGTTGAATTGTGTAAGGATTTTCCTGGATTCGTTTTATCAGAATCAACCAGCTTCTGTTTCAAATCAAAGCATAAATGATTCCCTTAAAACCTACTTTTTCAATGGTAGTAAGTTACAAAAGAACAACAATACTATTGTTATTTCCACCTGTGTAAAAATACAGGAAAATATGTAATATTTTGTTGCGAGATTCAATTACGTAATTTTCACGGAAACTGACACACAACATGAATGAATGATCGGCCAGATTGGATAAATTGGGATGATGTTATAGAACCGAATGACGGATCACTATTAAACTTTTGCTTGAAATAATGCATGAGAAATTCCACGCATGTTTCCATCTCCCACACATTACACAAGAAAGAAATGATGCACGTTACCCACATATATCAATTTAATATCAAAACATTCATTGAAATCGTGAGCTACCTAAAAACTCTTTTCATGCGTAATTCTCACAAAACTCTTTCGATGAATCCCTGAAGTACACTGTTAAAGAAAATGATATTAAAATTTGTAAGAAATATTGGTAGCGTGTGTGCGATATCTTTCATCTCAAATCTACTTCTTCAAATCCAGAAACAAAGCTGATCTTATATTTTATTAAAGACTTATGTCTAAATAAGTTTCATAAGTTAAATGAAATTGTACATGATTCCGTGATGTTGTTTAAAAAATGAAGTTGTTGTTTTGAGATAGAAAACCTCAGAGGGAAAGGGAATCAAAACAAGGAAAGGTGGAAAAGAACCTTGCGTCATGGAGGGAGACTTCACATCTGTTATTCATGTGTGTGGGCAGAGGCGTGAGGTAAAAGTGATTCTTCTGTCGTGAATTCTCCCTCTCTCCAATCCACTTTCTACAAAAGTACAAAAACACACTTTGCTCATGGTTTTTCTGATAACAAGTAAGTGAGTAAAATGTAAATTTTGTTCTATTTGCTTTTTTTTTAAAAAAGTGTTTTCATTTTCCTTTTTAGGTTTATATTCTGTCTCTTTCAGCTTCCAATTTAAACTACAAAATGAGGGATCAAACAAAAATCTTGTTAGTCCTTACTCCTACTTTGTGCTCGTGTTATTGGTGTGGCTAAGTACCCAACTCTTGCCTTATTTCATTATTATTACACTGCCATGTTATACATACGAGATGGATGCTATTGGAGTTGCTATAAAAGAAAGGTAAATGTGATCGGGTGATGATGTCGAAGACGGGTAAAAAGTTGATCACAAAAAAACCTTTTCCCTTTGAATATCTACTTTTTCAGATAAAACAATTTTACGTTTACTTTTCCTTCACGTTCCATCTTCCAACACGTCTCATCGTCTCCGTTTTCATTTTCAATTCAGCCAGTGCCAGCAGCAGCGCATACGAAGAAAAGAGAGAGAAATAGAGAAGAACATCAAAAGGAAGAGTTCGACATGCCTTTGAAAAGTTTATGTTTTCCTATCTTTTTACTAATAATACGGTTTTGGAGTAAAAGAAGAGGATCAGCCAACACCGCAACATAACAGCAGCATTTCATTTCATTCCAAGTACAACTATTTCCCAGAGTTTTCTGGATAAGGAGCAGGAGCAAGCAAAGTAACTTGGTCCTATCAATTTCATATGAAATGTAGTAAATGTTTGTCTATGTAGTTAAATCCAAATCAAAGGGACTTGCAGATGTTGCTCTTCCTTTTCTTATTTATTATATATTGCTGTATATTATTATTCGCTTTGTTTGTGGTGGGTTTTTACTTTTACGAATACATATTGCATGCTTAAAGACACTTCAGGGACGATACGGTAGTGGGAAAAAGGGATTATCATGGGAAATAAGGTTGAAAACACATGTTAGGGTGTTATTGTCGTCCTTTGATTTCCCTTCTCATCTATATACAAGTGAATGTGCCAAAAGAGGCGAATAGGTAGTTTGAAAACTTTACGAATCCAAACACTTCCCTTAATCATTAAATTGCTTTATAATATAGCAATACATATGTGAGAATTATACTTGTTTACACTTATTTTTTGTTCTTTGTTGTGAAAAGAAGCATTTTCCAGTATGTGTAGTCTTGTAAACATTGTTAAATTTATGGAGGGAGAAAACAAGTCTGATAGATCAAT
>JAANSO010001023.1:0-20387 GCA_036507315.1 Lepidocyrtus fimetarius | reverse complement strand
GTGCATATGAGAAAAATATTCACAGTATAAAGGTATCCAATGATGTCCATGAAACTGATAAAACGGACACTGAGTTGGGGGTATGAATATATGCGTGACATGATATTTTGACCTAAAACCGTTCATCACATCCACTGTGATGAGAACATAATTTTTTAAGGATTGTTTTGAAAAATTATTATTATCAACAACTATTATTAGGCAGTTACTGAATCAAAATTAAATATTAGCTTGTTGATATTTTCAACATTTTTAAATCAAAGTTATTAGTTAATTAAAAAGTGAAGTTAAAAACTAGCATAAAATTTGAGCCAATTAAATAATAGATTGATAATACTAATCAACGACGGTTAATTAGTTTTTAAGAGGATATTTTGTGATTTCTTCAGTAGTGTGGTTGCTAACAACAGGCAATTATCATCCTAATTCTTCAGGATAATTAAATATTTGCAGTGTATTTTTGAATGTGCTTCAAGATAAAAATGAAGTTTATCTTATGATGATGATGATGCGATGATAATATAGTCTGCTTCTGCTTTTTATGGCTTGTGAACTGATAGCGCATTGCATTTATATCGCCTTTTAATTAAAACAATTAGTAGTTTAATACATATGATTTAAATACAATAAAGTAATTAACGACGTATCGTAGCTTGGAAATCGTAGATATATCGCATCGATTACATTAGAAACAGCTTTGCGACATAGGTGAGATATCTATACGAGCTCTGTTCGTCTCTTATAAAAAGGATCGCAGAGATATCGTACGGTTGTCTCATGGTTGTGGCGGACAAATCGTCTTCTTTTCGCATACGATTCGAACACGATTCGCAGCGATGTCGTCTTCGATCTTGTAGTGCGACATCGCAGCGATCAAAGCGATTCTTGTCATGTGGGATGTAGACTGAACCTTTGGACAGAGCTGTATTGTTTTTCAAAAATTATGTTTTAACGGTTTGGCCGTTACAAATGAAAAGTTTGCACAGTGATGTAAATTTTCATTGAACCTTATGCATAAATGCCTTTTTAGATCAATTGCTGTCTAAGCAATTGTAACAAAATATTTAGTACGATAGCAGAAAAGCTTTAAGGCAAAGATTGGGTAGCTGTCAGCAATATTGGCATAACGGTTAACGGAAGGTGGCCGTAAATAACTTTCAAATTGTAACCTATGGCATGTAGCATATCATAGAAATGGTAATGACATGTAGAGAAAGAATATGCAAATATTTTTGCAAATTTGCAAACGGTTTTTGCAAGAATCAATTTTACGTCATTTGAACATAGGCATTTAGTGTAAAGCTTTATTGCATGTTTTGTAAAAATTTTGCAAAAAGCAGACTAGAAAAACATTTGCCAATAATATGCAAATTTTCAAGCTAGTGTATATGCAGGCTTGCTGCCTTTTATTGAATTTGAATTTTATTTGTTTAGGATTTGTTGTGGAACGGGCAAGTAAGGATTGGGACATTTGTGGCTATTTAACCTTAACCACGGTAATTGTGATAATTTTTGGCCTTCCAGGACTTGTTTTCATTCACGTTTACATGGAAGTTGACACATTTCACCCCATTTTGGAAGCCTTTGTGATGCCATCAGCTTATGAAAGGAGTTTCACCTTAAATATTTTATTTTTTATGGGAAAATTAAGTTTAGTTTTTATAACCACTTTTGAAATTATGCGTGTTTGTTTTTTGCTTATTTTACTTGGGCTAGTGCCCGCCATTACTGTGCAGAAATGCTTACAGACGTTTAAAAATTGTAGGTTTCGAGTTTTTCAGAAAATGCAATTGGAAACTTTTAACCTTTTTAGAATAATTTTTGCAATTGTGGAAGCCCACATTTTCTTTAGGAATTGCCTTGGCTTTTTTTGTTTCACAGAAAATTATCGCTTTTGATATTTGCATAATTTTATTTTCGGGTGTGCCTGATTTCATTTCGGGATGCTTTGGAGTATTTGCCGCAGTGGAGTTAATGGGCATAAGTGTATTATTGACTAGTGTTGTTAATATAACGGAAACAAGTCGAGAAATTGTGGAGGGAAAGATAAGCGAGTGGCGGACTGGGAGTAAATTCAGCCGAAAATATTCTGGAAAATGCTGGAGTGCTCAAAAAAGAATAAAAATTAAGTGCGGCGATTTCTTTGTTATTCAAAAAGACACGCCGATGGATTACCTGCAAGGGCTTATGGAAAATATTACAAATGCGTTGCTTTTATTTCAATAAACTTTTCGGCAAGTTATCAAATTAGGGTTCCGGCTAAAAGCGCAGGTTGGATATAAGCGCAAGGTGGATAAAAGCGCAAGTATGGATATGCGTTTGTAAGAAAATGCGTAAATGGCGTTGAGTCAGTTCCTGCACAAAGGATAAGTATGAGAATGATCTTTTCCTTTTGCACTTTTCACTAGTTCAAGTGGAGTCATTGGGAGGAGGTGTAGCCTTCAAGTTTGAAGATATGCCAGTGCCACACAACAACAATACAATTTGCCAACAATAATCTTATCAATCATTATTTATGCTATGATTTTTTTAAATTAGAGGAAGGCAGAGACAAGTAATCAAATTATTGTCTGAACCCTTCATTCACCAATAAACCTTTGAATTTTCTTTGTAGTTTCCAGTAAATTTTAAAAGATTTGAGCGAACTTTCAAACCACATCAAAGGAGTTCTGGAAATCCAGAAGCCGATCATTTCAACACAGTATAGAATTAACACAGTAATAGAATTAGTTATAGAGACATTTAGTTAATGTACCGTTGCAAAAGTTCCATCGCTTATTTCATTTTCTTGCCATTTCCCTTTTAGTTCTTGATATAAAAATAATAACATGACATAACATTTTATAAAATACATAATAAAATGAAAATGACCAAGATATTATTTTAGCCACGCTTCACAACCTACATTATGCCTTTATATTAAAAACTAGTCTTAAAAAAACTCATTTATTTTAGATATCATGAGAAAGAGAAAACTCACAAAAGTGATTCGTATACCTATCCTTTGTACAGGAACTGACTCAACGCCATTTGCGCATTTTCTTACAAACGCATATCCATACTTGCGCTTTTATCCACCTGCGCTTTTATCTACCTGCGCTTTTAGCCGCCTGCGCTTTTATCCACTTGCGCTTTTATCCACCTTGCGCTTATATCCAACCTGCGCTTTTAGCCTAGACTCATCAAATTACCACGACACTTACCTTATATAAAAATAAAATTTATTTGTATAAGAAATATAAGTAAATAAATCCTAGGTTGATTAATCAGTAAATTATGAAAAGAAAATATTTTTAGTAAAAATTGACTTTCATCAAAATCAAATAGCAATTTTTGTATTTTTCACACTTTGAGCAAGGGCCTAAGCAGGCTTGCTTTTATTAATTTTTAACACATAATTCTTAATTTGTAATTTATGGAAGAATAATAATAATAATTATCATACCAATTTAATTAAAGACAGTTAAAAACATAATTTGTAACACAAAATGTCCAATTTAGCCTTCTAGACATAAGCTTTTTAATCGTTTTGTGTTACATTCGCAAACCTAATGAATTAATTAATCTACTTTTAGGCCTATTTGTATTATTCTAAACTGTAATTTGTCCTTTTTCATTGGTACTGTTTCATGTCCACATAAACGTGCTATTTTAAATGTAACTAAAGTGTAAAAAATTCCTAAAACATACGGTCAAAAATGACAAAAATAAAAGCTATCATTACAAATTACACTATTTTATAATAAAATAAAACACTGTCAGTCAACTCAATAAATCAGTCAAAACAAATATTTTAAGTGGTCACCCACATTTTCATATGCCCTTGGAAGTCAACAATCCAAATTTTTAAAGTGTCATTTGCCTTTTTCAACTCATCCAGCTGGGAATGAATAAGGGAGCTCTGAGGCAAAAGATTTAATTCTTCAAGCTTGTTCCAGCGTTTTGGTAACTCAGGGAATGCATTTCCGGCGATTGGAGCACACAGCCAAGTTAAGTTTGGAAACCACTTGGAAATCATGCAAACGTGTTCTTTTTTTAGGCGACAGCCGTTGAAATAAAACTTATTTAAATTTTTACACAAAATATCCCCCTCCCCGTTAGAATTTTTAAAGGCGTTGTGGCTAAAGTCCAAATGATCTGGATGGACATAAATGTCCTTTCGGCCTTGATAAATCCATTGATCTGCCGAGTCAGAGACTATCTTCTGGTATCCAACGCTGACTTTTAGTGTATTTAGCATCGGCATTCTTTTAAGCGCGCCAAAATCAAATTTAATTGAAGTCCCTTCCATATCATCTTGAAGCCGGTTAAAAGTTAATGAAAGGTTTTTTAAAGTTGGAAAGTTGTAGGCGGACAAGTCCATAAACCAGTTCATTTCTTGTTCCGTGTAGCTCATTTCCAACACCAAGGTTTTCAACTGTTGGCTGCATAGAGCCACAGCAGAGTACAAATCCATCGTCTGCCGTTCCTGGTCCAAACTGGCGCCTTTAATTTCCAAATGAGTTATTTTAGCGGATAGTTGAACGTACTTTTTTACTAAAAACGAAGCGTGATTTCCATCTTCATTTATTGCAGTCCCCTTGTATTTTAATTTCAAAGTGTTCAGCTCAATCTTGGAAGTTGGAGCAAGAAGGAATTCGATGTTGCTTTCTCCAAACAAATCTAAATTCTAATTAAATGCATTCTTATAAAATATTTCAAATTATTAAAATATGCTTTGTACTTACTTTCAGTTTTGGACAAAGATTTAAAATGTCGCTCAAGAAATTTCCACCAATTGGGTGGTTTGTATGAAATTTAAAAGTTTTTAAACTTTCTGCGACTTTATTTTCAACTTCATCTTCCTCCTCCTCTTCCTCTTCGTCCCCAAAAATGTTGGTCTCATATCTATCATACTCATAATCGCTCGTTGTGTCGCAGAATTCAAATTCCACCAGATTTGGGCAAATTTTTAAAAGAATCTTTTTTAAACAAGATTGCCGGCTTCGTGGTTGCACAATTGACGTGAAATTTGTTAAGTGGAGATGCGTAATAAACGTTCCAAATATGCTCCAGAATTTATTAATGTGAATTTGTGCAAAGGGGTCTGGTTTTTCATAAAGTGGCTGGGAAATTAGTTTGAAACGTCGAAAGGGAATTTCTTGAGGTTTGTACAGCATCCTCTCAAAGTCACGTCCGTAGGTGGAAAAATGCTGCAATTTGCTAAGCGCATCTGGAAAAGTCATAGAGGTGGAAGAGGGTTTGGAAGCAAAAGGTTCGCAAAGTTTTAGGAAAGTTTCCATGCTTTTCTCTGCATACATAGAGCGGGATGGTCTTTCATCAATCTAGTTGGGTAAAAATTAATTAAATAAAATACCAAAGAGTAAAAATAATTATTTAAACTTACCTCAATAATTACAAAGGCAGATTTTCTCCAGCATGATAGTGTTTCGTCTCGCCAAAAGCTATTCACGCAACGGAACCTTTCCCGGTCTTTCAATGGCAGGTTTTCGAAGATTGTTTTCAAGATCTTTAAGACAAGTAATTCATTGTAAGTAAATACTTCTACTTCATCTGTGTTTTAACCTTGCCTTACCACTGAATTTGATAGGGCTTCTTCTTGCGACGATACCTTCATATCTTCATCATCACAGGAAGAATTCTCTTCTTTTTCGCTGCTCCATTCGTCAGATGAAGAAGAGTCCGACGAGCTTGAAACTGGCGAACCTAACGGTGACGCACTTCGTTTAAGCTTTTTTCTTTTATTGGATTCCCCCGGTTGAGGATTGAGAAACTCTAAAATGGTTAAACGTTTCGGGTAAATAGTAAAAAAAAATTATTACGGTTTATTAACATTTTTCTACTTTTTTACCATCCACTGAAGTAAACCCGTTAAAAAGCAAAATCCCCTGCAAATTGTCTAAAGTCTTGTTTTGATTTTTATGCCAGCTTTTCATTATTAGTTCGGCAGCTTCCTTCGTGGAAATTTTTCCTAGCTGGAGGGAACGCTTGACATTTCTTGTAGTTTCCAAATCACTGCATAAGTCAACAGCCACAAGAATCCAGCGGAAAGTGTCCTCATCCATGTAAGATGGATCCCCACCAAGTGCAACTTGTGCAATCTCCGACAAGGTTTTGATTGATTGAGGTGGGTCTTTGCGATGAAAAAACAAAAACTTTTTTTTATTATAATTGCCCAATCCAAAAAAATATCAACGAAAATACCACAAAAAATAATTTCTTACGTTTTCGTGCAGTTTTTTCGTCAATTTCCATGTTTATGTATTACTGGCTTGCAGTAATTAGTTACTGATAGTTTGTAAACATCTTCAATTTTTTTTTGCCAGTTTTTAAAACAAGCGTTTACACCATACCGTCCCATTGAATACTGAAGCTTTAGTATATTTGAAGACTGTTTTTGGGATTGTTTGACATAGTAGCATAAAACTTTAGCCAAAAATGATTTCCATTGTTAAAGGTTCACTGCCTTTCTGAAGCTAATAAAATGTGTATTTTTGCTCCTTGTACCCTTTTACGGATTAAACAAAATTTCTTACAGACCTTTTTTTTGAAACTGTGACAAAATTTACCAGAAGGACTTCTATTGCAGAGGTAGCAAAACCTTTCGTGAGTTTTTATGCATGAAGTATTGACGCCTAGGCATTAAAATATGAACAATAGAAAAGAGATTTTCCTTCGGGTGTAATATTCAGGATAATAAAATGAGTAAGGTACCTTCTTTATTTGAGTCTACAGGACTTATAAATTGATCCCTAGGGAGAATGCTTTTTGCTTGAAAAGTACTGACTTTATGTGAAAATGTAAAAAAAACTAATTTTAGTTCTCAAATAGCCACTATTGAGTTTGTAAACCTTAAGGGGATAACCTTTAAATTCATATCAAGATATTTTAATCTCTTGTAAGTTAGGTTCGCTTTAAAAGAAAAATTTCTGTCACTGTTCGCTTACAAAAAGTTTTAAACCTTAACTCTTTCAACTTGCCAAAGGTGGAATACTCTGCAGGAGAAAGACCTGTCAATATAGTGAATACCGAAGGCTGTTGCTTTTTTTGTTTGCACAACGGCATGTCTGATATTGATGGAGAGAATACAGAAGACACAAACGGAAGAAAAAGTTTGCATTTAGTGCCACTGCAAGTACTGCTTCGGCACCTTCAAATTATAGAAGCCCTCATTGCATTTACAAAAGAAGGAAACAGTTTGAATACTTCATTTCTTGAAACAGTGAAAGCTGATGGGATTTTTGTGCATTTATGTAATACATGTGAAACTGACTGATAGTTTTACGGTTTTATGCCAACAATTGGAAAACATTCAGATGGAAATTAACCACTTTCTTGAAAATATTCATCAGAACATTTTTTAATTCAGAAATAATTCCAATTTACTCAAAAACTATTCATCAAGATTGAAAAGAAAAGAAATGAAAAAAGGGATGTTTTCCTCATTTACTTTGGTGAAAAATCTAAGAAAAGAAGTTGCAAATAAATGTAAGTTTTTGCATTTTAATAATTTTTACGGCTTTATCCGGCAACATAATTTTATTTTGTATGGGTTTTTAGGTTTGGAAATACAAGCTGCGAAATATTCGCCCAATAACAAAAGAAACGAAAAAATTACTAGTGCAAATAAAGAAAAAAATGATGATATTGTAAAAGTCAAGAGTAATAAATCCTATGAAATTACTGAGATGGAAAATTATGGGCTTCCCAAAGAGCAATGCAAGATTTTGGAGAGTTACGTGAGTAGCCAAGAGAGGTAAGATTAAAATGATTAATTAAAATGCTTATTTAAATTATATAGTAACCGGATGTTTATATTAATTAGTCTTGAGTGGCTGCTCGAATCTTTTTAAAAGGCATTAAGAGCTTTTTAATCGACTCAGAAAAAATGAAAAGTAATTCATCCTTATGCTACACACTTTTGGAGCACTTGCCTTCAGAAAAAGCTGAAATTTATAAGTTGCAATCTTTAATTTTTGCTTAGTTATTCCATTTTGTGATTGAATTTCTTCATTTCTTATTAAAAACAACAATTTATTATTATTGTAAATAGTTGCATATGTAGAGCTACCCACAAAAGGTTTTTAAAATTTAAAAAATACGCCCGCTAGTATTAAATAGCTTATGCTCCATGCATTATGAGCCCAGATTTAATTAATTATGCTCAATTGTTGTGAAAAATAAAACCCTATCAGTTTAAAATCATGTTGTGGTCAAAATTGTACAGGAAATGTCTGCAACAAACTTTAAACGATTTCTTTTCCATTATAAAAGTTTCAACAAAAACTGAGCTAAGTAAAAGCATTTGCAAAAATGGGATCAATACAAAAACAACAAAGCAATGTCAGAAAAATATAAATCCTGTTAATTTATTTAATTAATGTAAGTTAGAATAAACGGCGGACTGATATACTTTTATATATTCAAATATCCCTTGTGATAGTTATCCCTAACGGCTTAAGATCTTAAAGTATGCTGATTAATATTATTCATTTTTATTATAGTCAATATAGAAAGTATAAAACAATATTTGCGTTTTTAAAATGAAGTCATCATGCGCACTCTCCGACCTCCGCTTCCGATTTGATAATCTTTGTACTTCAGTTAGTTTGTATCTGCTCTTCATCAAAGTCAACTTATTATAATTTATCTCGTTTTTTTAGTGTTATAAACTTTATATCTCTTTAATCACTTGACAGATAATAAATTGTTTTAATATGATTAAACGGATGTAGATAAAATTTAATCATGAAAGTTATTTGATATACACTACTACTATCCTCTTTTCAAGTAAATAATTTTGTAACCAGTAACTACATTATAAATCCAAATTGTAGAAAGCAGATTGTTTTTATTCTGCAATTGCCAGTCCGATCAATTTATAAAATTTTATAACTACAAAGACAAACGAACTTCTCATCTGTTCCAACTATTTAATAAAATAAGTAATTGGATTCCAAAATGTGCTTAAGAATAATTTTTCAATTAATTATATTGGAGTTGGTTGCTTTAAATATGGATTCAGTGACAGGAGAATCTGTTGAAGGATTTTGTGGTGTGTCGATTTCTACTTATTTGCGGATTGTTGAACATGAATGCTGGAACTATAAAAAACTTCCTAACGATATTAAAAATCCACAAAGTGTGGAAACTCTAAGACTGGGTCCTTTCAATATATTTTCATCAAAGAAACACATCCTGAGAAATCAATTGGGCATTTTACGAGAAGGAGACCTTCAAGCAACAAACCTTGTGAACTTAGAAGGTCTTTTGTTAGTTGATTGTGGTGTTACGATGATTGAAATTGGAGCGTTCCGAGGTAGGAACAAATTAAGTACAATTGATTTGTCACGAAATAAATTAAAGGAATTAAATTTAGCCATTTTTCAAGATACGCCAAACCTCAAAAATTTAAATCTAAGCAGTAACGACCTCACAGGATTTTCAAATATATTTCCACGTTTAGATTTAACTTTGTTAGACATGACTTCTTGTAATTTAAATTCTCTGGAAACGAATCTATTTAAAAACCTTGGAAAATTGAAAGAGCTACAAATTGGCCATAATAAATTGAAAACTATTGACTGGAAAGTGTTGAAACCTATGCAGAGTTTAAAACATGTTGACTTTGTCGGCAATCCATTTTATTGCAACTGTAAAATAAAATTCCTGTTGGATTATTTAGACAGCAGAAGCGTGAACTGGAATAAAATGACTTATTGCAGTTCTATTAATTATACTAGATCCGAGGATCTTAATAATAAGCACGTAGCAAAAAAACATCTGGGAATAACGTGGGATAAATTAGATCGTGAATCTTTAGCTTGCTTCCCAAGTATCACTTCGCTCCGCAAAGTCAACGTGTTCAATACTATTATCACGTTGGAATGCAATTACAACGGCTACCCCGAGCCCCAAGTCATTTGGACAAAGAATGGACATTTACTTGAAGAAGATGCCACACTTGGTATACGCAAAGTGATTTTAAATAAAGAACCTGCCTCTACAGAATTTATTCACGACTTCAAACAAATTTTGCATACGTCAAACAATGCTTCTAACAACTACGAATGCTTTGTTTCAAATGCTGCGGGTAGTGATAGCAAATTTATAGGAGCGGAACCCCCGAATCGGATTGAATTCAGGATTTTAGCTTTAATCCTTGCGGTGGTAGTATTAGCAATGATTTTAATTTCTGCTTCTGTTTACGTTGCCATTTGGTATTCAAAAACTAAGGCAAGGCTGCTAAAAAAAGAAATATATCGAGATGTGCAGGTACGGGTTTTAATTAATTCTTTAATTTTTCATTATAATTATTGAGATTTTTCGCTTCCAGGGCAATCCAAGCATCAGTGGACCCAAATCTACAGGAGAACCTCCGTATCCTCCACTGCTGAACAATCGTCGTTTGCTCAGGGAAAACGAATAACTCATTTAATGAAAATCAAGGAATCCGAATAACTCATTTCGATCAAGTCAAGGAATCCGAATAACTCATTCGCATCCAGTCAAGGAAAAAGAATAACTCATTTCAGACTCCTCAAGGAAAACGAATAACTCATGAGTTGATAAGCATTACAGGCGACTTATTCGTTTTCCTTGAGGAGACCGAAATGAGTTATTCTTTTTCCTTGACTGGATGCGAATGAGTTATTCGGATTCCTTGACTTGATTGAAATGAGTTATTCGAATTCCTTGAGTTTTCTTAAATGAGTTATTCGTTTTCCCTGAGCAAACGACGGTTTGGTATTAGTTTTAAAAAGTGAATGTATTAAATTCGAAGGTATTTGAAAGTAACATTATAACGTTCATTTTGTTTTGCCTACCCGGGTAACGATGGCCCACCTTTCTTAATATGCTTATGTGCTTTTTTAAATTAAACTACAGGCTTAATATCATCCTTATGTTTGTGGGCGTACACCTTTTAAACTTTGTAAATCTCCATCTATATCGTGTAAATGTAAAAAATGGATACTTTCTTTAAACATCAGCTCGTTCTTCATCCCTTCTCTAATTTTTTCATTCTTGGGTAGTAGCACACCCTGCGCTACTCAAAAAACGCAGTAGTTTGTCTGTGTAAACATATTTCTGAGAAAGGAAGAGAAAAGCTTTGGAAGTTGGGAGAAAAGTTAAATCTTTAGATAAATTTCCTGAACCAGTGTGGTATGTAAAATCCACCGGGAAACGATATATTCAAAAGATTCTCTTAATTGCATCATTGCGTGCAAATAATTGCTTATTGGAAATCTTTTATAATTTTGTAGTTTTTTTAAATATTGTAACTATCTGATAAATTCCAAAATGTCGAAAAAGGTGAGAGATGTACTGAAAACCTTGATTTTTCCTTGTTCAGGTGAATTACAAACTCTTCAGCAGTTTTTAGAATTGCATTTTAAACAGAATTGTAAACGAGGAAGGACAAGTTTACTGTTCATTTGAAATTTAAGAAAGACCCCATGTACAGAACGAGGAGGAATGCAGCCAAGACGGAGTATTTTGAATGGACCAGGTCCGAGTATTAGGAAAGATTCATCTGTCTGGGGAAAGTTAAACGAGTTTGTTTTTGTATTATTTAATTCTTGCTCTGACTAGTATTAAAAATATTGCAATTCAGGTTGCTATACGCCTAATAAAATTTCAATAAAAGTAATATATTTCATTAAAACACTTTAAATGGATGAAATTTATTCAATGTATAAGATTTTTTTTACATATTTTGGTCTTTTCTTCATTTTTGATCCTAACGCTGCAAAATTTATTTTCAACAAAATCACTAGCATTCATTTAAAGGTATGTAGCATTCTCTATAAAACATTAAATATCATTTATCCAAAAGTCAGGAAGAATTTCAAATTCAAAATGTCAACCTCAGTATAGCTTCATTTTTCCACTTTGTATTTTACCGATGAATGCTTTTCAAAACGGAATGATATTGACTTATTAAAATAATGTTCGTGCAAACCACTTCATAATCTATATAATGGTACGATTTTTCATATTTAAATAGATTTTTAAAGTACAATAGGATAAAGAAAACCCGAAAATGAGTTTGTTATGCGGTGACATGCTCAGAAATTAATTTTCTTGGGGATTTGAAATATTTGACTTGTGTACTTGTAAACGTATAATGCGATTCGCAAAATGATTTAACCCAAAATGCCTTGACAACGAGTATCAGTTTTTGCCATTCATTTATAAATGAATGGCAAAAACTGTACTCGTTATCAAGGCATTTTGATTTAACCCTGCTTTAGTCTTTAGGAGAAAAAACTCAATATTTGGATTTTTACTAATTTCCTACTTTGATGTTTACCGACATAACCGCAATTTTCTCGGGATTTAATGAATCATTTAGGGAATTCGGGTTTTTATTTGGAAAGAATGATAAAATTTTGCTTTTTCAGTGTCATTCTTTCTCCAGCACTTTGTCTTTTATGGAAGTTTGTGTACTACGACTATTAAAATTACATTAAAAGTAAATTCATTTTAACCTAAAATAAAGTTCTATTCATAAAATCGGTTTTGTTGGGCAATTTTTTTTAATTTGCAGGGTTTTATATTCAACTTGGTGTTTAAAAAGTTTCCGAAACATTTTTGCTTTAACACCCAAAAATATTTTTCAATACAATCAAGGGCGCAAATATGCAGATATAGCTTTTGAACAACATATTATAAAAAGTCAACAAATAAATTTCAATTATAAAACCATTCAATTAATTATTTAAGGAATTCAGGGTTTTTTTATTAAGATTAGACAAGGATAAGTAAATTTTGCTACTAAGGTGTCAATCCTACTCCAGATTTTCTGAAAAATTCTGAATACCTAAAAATCCAATAAAAGTTTAAAATGCCACCGCATTAATTAACATACCAAGATATAGAATGCAATTTAGAATCAATTTCAATATTTTGAGAGTTTTCAAAAAAAAATTAATTTGATTAGGTACAAAGCACACTTTCAATGATTTTTGCATATCTTCCTAAGTCAACAACAAAAATACTTTTTTATGGTTTTTATGGTTTGTAAGTTACAATTCTGCCGTAATTTTATTCTGACTTTGTGTAGGCGTATTTTTAAATGTTTTGTTTAAAACCCCAGTCATATCGTGTAAAAATGGATATTTTCTTAAGCAACAGATCGTTGTTCATATCCTCTTAAATTTCAATCTGGTGGAGATGTAGTGAAGTTGTGGCTTGTCTGAGTAAACAAAGTTCTGAGAAAAGAAAGGGAAAATTGAAACTAGACAGAAAAGTAAAATCTTTAGCCGGATTTGCGTAGCCTGAATGTTTTCTCAGAAGTACACTTGGGAGAAATATATTTTAAAGATTCCACCGTGTGACGGCAAAATCTGCATTTATCTGATATGTCTTTGTTTGGGACGCGCTTGACTTCCATTTTGGTGTGGGATGCATGCAAAGACTTTATTCGAATGATGAAGATTTGCCGAAGCATTTAAAAATTTAGAATCGGAATGTGCACCCCAGCCTCTTGACGTAAAATGATGTGAACGATTGCCAACGATGATAACCACTGACTGACAATATTACTGTTTTTTCTGGAAGACTCATAGTTAAAGCTTTGACTTTGCTTTATTGAAAAACTGATAAATTGCTTTTGATAAGCTGTCTTTGGTTATTATAGGATGTCACACGAGATTTTTATATCTGTGAAAAAGCAAAGCAAATGATATTTCCTTTGGTAAATTGTACAAAATTAACTAATACAAATATTGTAATGTAGGTATTTCATGAAAAACATTTCTTTCGAGTATTTTTTCTCTCTTTGTTTTTATCTTGCCACACGAGCACATCAACAAATAATGTTTTGTTGTGTAAATCATGTTCGTATTATGATCCCAATTGATCCCTTTCAAGAAATCTCCTTTTCCTTTCTGTCAATTTCAATGTTTTGCTGTCTGAAAGATGTCTACGCAGTGATGATGGCTCTGTTTCTACGAATTCCATGTCATTTAGTCGGATTAGGTTTCATAAAGGAAAGCGTAGGCGTATGGAAAGGGGGAATAGAATACCCGTCTGGTTTGAATAATCCTTACGCAACTGAAGGCAAGTAATGGGGACACTTTGGTATTTTGACGAGGTTTTCGTAAAAATCTGGTCTTTACCTTTTTTGAAATTATATCACGAAAACATGTGCAGCAAAAACTCTGCTGCATAGTTTCTTCTGTAGCAAATAAAATTGCCACGATTTTTGCAAACTTATTAACTTTAAATGTAATGGAAAAACAAAAAAGTTAGCTTAATTTTGCACATGTATTGCAAAACGAAATCTACAAAAATTTCATTGTCTATTTTATCCTTCTCAGCAGAATTTCATTTTTGAATTCCATCATTACAAGAAATTTAAACAAAGAAGGACAGAATATTTAAAGTTTGCAGTTGAGGTCATTTCAAGTTTGAGAAAGGACCTGGTTTATTTGTTTCTACCTGAAACGGGAGCGTTTTGCTTTAACGATATACATCTGTCCAGGACACGGTTGACAAGTTCTTTCTATGAAACTTTATCCATACAATTACTTTGACTGGATGAAATTTATTTTATTTATTACTCATCTTGGTCTGCTTATATAACATGCATTTTTTAAAAACCTAACGCTGGAAAAATTATTTCACAATAAGATCAATATCTTATCTCATATAGGTTTGTATAACTGTCTCAAATATTAAAATGACAAAATCCCAAAACTCGGCAATGATTTCAATTAACAAATCCCAACCACAGTAATGGCTTCATTCCTCCACTTTGTTTGTTTTACCGACAAATATTTTCCAAGACGAAATAATATTTACTCATGAGAAGCATTGAGTAAAACACTACACAATTAGGTAATGTTACGTTTTTAGAGTTAAATAGATTTTTGGAGTACAATAAGAAAAAGAAAAACCGAAATTGAGTTTTTATGCGGTGACATGCACGGGAATTAATTTTCCTGTGAAGATTTGAAGTATTTGACTTGTGCACTTGTAAAACTGCTTCTAATGAAACTCACAGTGATTTAACTTTGCTCTAGTCTTTAAGAAAAACTCAGGATTTGGATGTTTTACTAATTTCTTGTATCACTTTGATATCCACCGACATAACAACATTTTCTCTGGAATTAGCAAGAACACATAAAGATAGCCTAATTTTGCTACTTCAATGTTATTCTTTCTCCAGCACTTTGTCTTTTAACAAGTATTGGGTATTTAGGAATCAAATAAAAGTTTTAAAAAAACCCATGAATTAAATTAGAAGGTATAATTAGAACTTGAGTAATTTTTTATTTCCAGCCAAATGTTTTAATGTACCACCTTTCACTATAAACTTGTGTGCTTTTTTAAAGTTAAAATACTTGCGCAATATTATCCTTCTGTTTGTGGGCGTACTCCTTTTAAACTTTTTTCTAAATCTCTAGTCATATCGTGTAAATGTAGAAATATGGATACTTTCTTTAAAACAACAGCTTTTTCTCCATCCTTTCGTAAATTTCATTCTTGGGTAGTAGCTCATCCTGCGCTACTCAAGAAAATGTTGAGAATTTCTGAGAAAACAAAGGGAAAAACTGAAACTTATCAGAAAAGTAAAATCTTTATATGGATTTTACTACCCATTCTGATAAATCCAACAGGAAATTGTAACTCCAAACATTCTCTGCACTAATTGTAATTCTTGCAAATCTTAAAACTTTGTTGTTGAGTTCTCTGTAAAATTTGATCCAAATACTGGACATGATTTATTTCTATTTTGCCACACGTGCTTGATGTCTTGTCATGTAATTCTTGTCCGTAGTAGAATACCAATTGATCTCTTAAAGAAAATCAGAAAAGCAAGATAAACAAAACTATCCCTTTTTCCTTTCTGTCAATTGTTCCTGTTTTCCTGTCGGAGAGACGCCAACGCAATGATGATGGTTAAGTTTATACAAATGTCATGTCGTCGGGTTATGTTTCAAAAAGAAAATCGTGGGCTGTTAAAAAGGGGAAAATAGAGAAACCATCTGGATTTAATAATCCTTACGCAATGTAAAATGATTTTGGCAAGTAAAGGCGGCTTTATAGAAATTGCATTCTAAATTAGGTTTCAAGATACGAAGGTCTTCATCTCTTTCCTGTACCAAGATGCGACAAAAACATGTGCGTTAATTTCACAGAATGAATTTATTAAAAAATTTGCCGCCTTGTTTCTTCTGCAGAGGAAAGCACTGCCGCAAACAAAAGTATTAAATTCAAATTTAATTGAAAAAGCGAAAAATTACTGTTTTTTAAATTTTATTTTTACCTTAAAAGAAGTGTAATTTGAGAAGCAGTTCATTTTTTGTATATGAGCCGACAAGAATAATTGGTGCTACATTTTTCAAAATATTGTAACTATCTCTATTTAAATTCCAATGTGTCCAAAAAGAAGGAGACAATGCTTATTTAGCCATTTGTTATTCCAAGAATTATCTTTGTCCATTTCACCCTCCTCAGCAGTTTTTCAATTTTGAATTGCACAGAATGCAAACGAGGAAGTACTAGATATTTAAATGCTGTTGGGGTCGCTTGTAATTAGGGAAAGAGCACAAGACTAGAACAAAGCCGAGG
The DNA here is from genome assembly GCA_036507315.1 of Lepidocyrtus fimetarius. NCBI lineage: Eukaryota > Metazoa > Arthropoda > Collembola > Entomobryomorpha > Entomobryidae > Lepidocyrtus > Lepidocyrtus fimetarius. The sequence continues at coordinate 3,806 of JAANSO010001023.1, read as the reverse complement.
AAAAATGCAACTAAAGGGTGGAATGATTGGAAAGGACCCGTTGTATTTCTTTTTGGTTAAGTAAAATCCATCTAAAACACATTTCATACAAAGGGGTTTTTGTTTTTTATTGACTTTTGCCTAAAATATTACAAGTCAGGTAGTACAACGACAAAAATAACATTTTATTTAAAATAAATATATCTTGAAAACCAGGTCGGTAGGGTCTTTCGGTAAATTTTATAAACGATATTTGTTCCTTAAAGTAAGATTTCAGAGCACACTTTTCTATAGTTTTGGTGTATCCTAAGCAAGCAATGATATCACATTTTAATCCTTCTTTCTAGTTAAAATACTGGGGTAATATTGTCCGGTTTTGTGGGCGTACTCTTTTTTGAACTTTTTGCTTAAGTCTCCAATCATATCGTGTAAAAACTGATATTTTCTTTAAACAACAGCTCGTTCTCTATCACTTCTTTCATTGTAATAATGCACACTGCGCTTCCCAAGAAAATGTGGCTAGTTTGTGTCAGCAAAGTTCTGAGAAAAGAAAGGGAAAAATTGGAAGTTGAAGAAAAGTAAAATCTTAGATTTCCCGAGCCAGCGTTTTTATAAATCCAACAGGAAATGATATATTCCAAAGATGCTTTCCATTGCATGTAAATAATTGCGTATTTTAATTCTTAAGACTTGTTTGGCTCTTCATAAAATTTGACGGAAAGAAATGAGCACAGATTTGGACATAAATAATTTTAATGCGAGAGGAAAATTCTAATCAACTTTTACTTGCAATTTTTAAATATTTATTTGACTAGATCGTTTTTTTCTGAGTCAAAGTAAATAAACTTGCAAAATCCAACCTTTAATTATTTTTTGAATCAATTTTCCTTAAAAATTGATTTACTTTTTCTATTTTGCCACACGCGCATTGTTTTGTCATGTAAACCATGCCCGTATTAGGATTCCAATTGATCCCTTTCAAGGAAATGAGAAACAACCCTTTTTCCTTTCTGTCAATTTCAATGTTTTCCTTTCTGAAAGACGTCTACGCAGTGATGATGGCTAGGTTTCTTGTAATTCCGTGTCATTTTGTCGGATGAATGTTTCAAAAACAAAATCTTAAACTGTTAAAAAGAAGAAAAAAGAGAAACCATCTGGTTTGAATAATCCTTACGCAATGAAAGTGATGTTGGCAAATAAAGGAGACGTCTTACATTAGAAATTGAATTTGAAGTAAGGATACAAGATCCAAAGGTCCTTGATCTCGTTTCTGTACCAAGATGTGACAAAAATGCGCGTTGAATATACAGAATGCTTTCAACTTTAATTAATGTAACTTTCTCGCTTTGATATATTCCCAACCTTTCAAAGAGGTGGAGAGTAAGCTTAAAATTTGGTCATTTGCTATTCTAAGAATTCTTGTTTATGTTCATTTCATCCTTTGCAGTTTTTCTTTTAAAAATGCATTTTAAACAGAAATGTAAAAGGAAGAATATTTAAAGTTTGCTGTTGGGGTCTTTTGAAATTAGAGAAGGACCACAAGCTAAACGGAAAATGGAACATAGGTGGGGTCAAAATGAAAGGACCCATTTTATTTCTTTCTACTTGAAACTAGAGCGTTTTGCTTTAATAAGATCCATCTGTGCGGAACGCGTTTGAAGCAAAGCGGTTTTATGTATTGCGTAAGTTTTGTTATCAATTGGGACACAACTAATTCAATACTGGCTAGTACGACATAATCAATTTTTAAGAAAAGTTAGTTAACATCAAAACAAAGGTAAATATCTTTCACGTACGTGATTGGCAACATAAAAAACAAATTGAATGATATTATTTCGGAAATGAAGTGGATTTCAATTATGAAATGCTGAAGTAAAGTAACCACTTCATTTTTTCATTTTAATACTTTACCGACGGATATTTTCCAAGCCGGAATATTAATTACTTCTTAGGAGCTTTGTCGTATTAAACACCACAAAATTATGCTATGTTACATTTTCAGAGCTGTTATTGTAGTACAATAAGATAAAGAAAGGCCGAAAATATTTTTTATGCGTTGATATGTTCACGAATTTATTTTTCTAGATTTGAAATCTATGACTTGGGCACTTGTAAAACCATTTCCAACGGAGAACTTTAACTTGGCTGCATAAAATTAAAACCTTTAGACTTAAATTGGGTTTCCCTAGAAAGAGTTTTCTGTTGTTAGAAATTTAGGAGTTGCATTAAATAAGTTATTTTGGGGTCGTACGAAGTTTGAGAAAGACCATAAGTATATTGGACAAAGTCGAGGGAGAGTGCAACGAAAGTAGAGTAATAGTAAAGGATTCCTTTTTTCTACAAGATCAATTCTATTCAGAAGCCGTTTAAATCAAAGGATTTTTGTATTGTGTAATTTACGTTGAATTTGCAATTGAATTATGCGATGCAAGAAATTACAATAGTGTTCCGGTTCGACGGCTGTTATAAAATTTTATTAAAAATAAATCAATTCTTAAATTTAGACAGCATTACTACCAGGAAACAATTAGGATTACTGATAATTATTCCATTTTCATGGTTTTGTAGTCAATTTTGCATTTATAATTAACAATCTTCGATTTAACGCTATAAAAGTATTTTTAAGCAAAGTCAAATCTAATATACAAAGGTTATTGGGAGAAAGTTATCCCATTATTTTAACATTTTTTAAATTTAGCAAATAAATTTGATAGTAATAGCTTCATTTTCTACACTTTGTTTGTATATTACCGACAATCATTTTCCAAAACAGAATAATATCGACTTGCTAAGAGTTTTGTCGTAGAATTGTGGAATAAGCTTTTCCGAATTGAATACTTTGTTGGAATACAGAACGTTCAGAAAAACCAAAAATGAGTTTTTTATGCGGTGACATGCTCGAGAATTTATTTTCTTGGGAGGATTTGAAATATTTGACTTGTGCACTTGGATTGCACTTCTAATGAGATCTAATGTAAATTTCATTCTTCAAGAAGGTAAAAATTGAAGATTTTATTTTTTACTTCCCGGCATTTCTTTGAGGTTTCAAAATTTTCTCAGGAGTTTATGTATTTCAAGCGTCGGTTATGACATGCATGAGTTTTGCACTTTATACCCCAATATTTTTTTCTGATGCAATTCTCAAATTAAAAATTCAGATAGTTTCTGTTGATTTTGATTTTGAATTGATTTGAATTTGATTTTTTCTTGTTTCCAGCATTTCTTGTAGGTTTACCGACAAATATATTTCTCGGGAGTTTATGCATTTTAAACTTGGGTTACGAGCGTACAGAAGCATCGCTTTTGCTCTTTCGGTGTTATTCCTATCCCAATATTTTTTCTGATGAAATTCCCAAATTATTAAAAACTCAGATCATTTCGTTTCATTAAGCTTTCGTAAGCATGTCATGTAAAAGAATTCGTAAACCAACAGCTTCTTTTCTTCTTGTATTTCATTCTGTAGAAGTAATCCAATCTGTAACTGTAGAAGGACATGTGGCTTTTCTGTGTAAACAAAGTTCTGAGAAAAGGCAAAGTCATTTTAAATGGTATTTTGTAGCCAGAGACTGTTTCCTTATACTGGACAAGTTCTTAGCAATGATGTTATGCGCACCTTGGTCTACCACTGTCAGGCACCGCGCCACCGGGGTGGAAGGGATGGAAGATTCCACCCCTGAAAAATGGCAGGGGTGGAAAATGTATATTTTCCACCCCTGTAATTTTGCCAAAAAGTACTTAAAAATTGCTATTTCCATACCAGCACTGCCCAATAAGCGAAAATTTTCGTACGGCCTTCGGCCGTAATCGTTTCATTTTGTTTTTATATG
>JAANSO010001022.1:0-20388 GCA_036507315.1 Lepidocyrtus fimetarius | reverse complement strand
GAAAAACCTTTTAGTTGCTCCAATTGCTGTAAGAGCTTCGCAGATTCAATCAATCTGAAGAGACATCAAAGAATTCATTCAGGAGAAAAACCATTTCAGTGCTCAGTTTGCAGGTCAAGCTTCAACCGACAGGACAGTTTGAGGAAACATCAGCAAATTCACACGGGAGAAAGGCCTTATCAATGCACAATTTGTTGCAAACGTTTTGCTCTTTTGAAAAATTTAAGAGCTCACGAGCGTGTCCACACAAAAGAAAAACCTTTTGAATGTCTTTTATGCGGGAAACGATTTACTTGGCGAAATACCTACAAACGTCACACACAAAGTCATAATAAAATTGAGAATTGAAAATTGTTTTTAAATGTAAATATGCAAAATATAATTATTTATTTATAGGTGAGTTCTAAAGTGGTAGCATTCAGGAAGAAAGTATAATTTAAATTTATTTTTAAGCTTTTATTTGTTTCGAAATAAATTATTTTTATGTTAATAAAAAATATTGCAAAGTAATATAAAATAATTATTTCAGGGATTCTTACAGATAGAATTAAATTTTTATTATCTCTCACCATTATTAACCATCCAGAAAAATGTTTTTCATTCATCAGAAATGGATATTGATGATGGATAGAGATGTTTTAAAAAAGCTTTAAGAAAATTCTACCCATGCTAATCTAAAGGTGTACGTGGGCTACAACGTGGGGTAGCGTAGCAATAAAAATATGGTTGAGCTAACATTTTTCAGCCAATTTTTCAAAACGGACTCACTGCTATCGTAAAAAACAAACTGCAAATCATTTAATCTCCAAATGCGCATTCTTACAAAACAATTGTTTTATTTTTGTTTCGTGTTGTTCAATTGGGCCTTTTTTGCTTTACAAATCAGGCTGATGAAGACGTACAAGATACTCTTTAAGATATTTTTAGGAAAGGGATTACAGCATTTGTTGAAAAGGTTGGATCAAGCATCAACGCCGTAAGTTTTAAAAGTACCCTTTACATTTTCCCTAGATTTTCCTGCTGAAGCAGAATAATATTTCTTTAAAGTACTTCTAAAATATAAAGTTGCTTGACGGATTCAGAAAGGAAGGGATGCAACATTCCAAACTAAAGAGGTTTTTAGTCCATTTCCATCAATCGATCTGATCGGACGTGAATTAATTGTACACTTGAAAAATCAAAGTTAAAACAAAGTTGGTTTAAAATTGTTGATAAAAACTTTAAAATGAGTTTGTTACTGATCTCCCAAGCGTATTCAATCTCCGACAATGAAGATGAAGCTTCAGAAGTTCAAGTTAAAAAGAGCAACGAATGCTTAGAAAATGCCAAAAATCACGGCGGATCCCAAAACGTAAAAAGCAAGAATAAATTTCGACCAGGGAAACTGTTAAAACCAATAAATCTTGATGAAACTCAAAAGGAAAACGCCGCTTGTGAAACAAGTCCAAATCTTTTTGAGCAGTGGCCATTTAGCAAGTGCAAAATTGTGTTTAACTGTAAAAATGAAAACGGGGCGGCTGCAGGGATTAAAATAAATGAAAACTCTGGAGAACTTGAAAATGGGGGGTGGAAGAAAGAAGACCAAAAGTTTGTGTTTTATGAAGAAATGACTTCCACAAATGAAGCTTACCCAAAGGGATCTAGAGACGAATCAATCACAACAGCAGATAAACAGGACGAGACTAAAGTCGAAAATGAAGACCAAATTTTTACTTCTTCGTTTCTGGATCTGTTGGATCAAATGGAAAATAAAATTTCTGAAAAAACGGTATGCACAAAATTGCATATTTTTTGTAGTATTAGTAAGTTCGCATTGCTGTAAATATTTTAATGAAATTTTGATTTTTTTTCAGACTGTGGAGGAGCAAATTGTCGGTAAAAAGCCACCCCCAACAAAGAAGCGTCGATTGGAAATGAACCATCTAAATGTTTCTGCAACTTCTGGGAACGATGTGAACTTTGAAGTCTGCGACAAAATTCAACAAGCAAAAACGCTGGCTACAAATCAGTGCATAATGTGCTGTAAGCAGTTTAACAAACACTCAAATCTTAAACGTCATATTTTAACCCATATTCAGGAGAAACCTTATTTTTGCAATGTTTGCAACGAAAGTTTTGCTCATTTGTCAACTTTGAAATCTCATAAATTAATTCACACCGGGAAAAAGCCATACAAATGCATGGTTTGCAACAAAAGCTTCTTCCGCACAAACCATTTAAAAAGTCATCAAAGAATTCACAGCAGAGAAAAACCATTTTGCTGCTCATTTTGCAGTGCAAGCTTCACCCAGTTGATCAATTTGAAAAGTCACGAACGGATTCATTCGGGAGAAAAACCTTATCAGTGCACAATTTGTAGCAAACGTTTTGCAAACTCATCAACTTTGAAAAGGCATGAGCGGGTTCACACTAATGAAAAGCCTTGTCAATGTCTCATATGTGGGAAAAGATTTGCTTACAAGTTTACCTTAAAACGTCACACAAAAAGTCATAATGAATTTGAGTATTGAAAAGGATTTTCAAAAATATTGCAAAGTGACATAAAATTATTATCTTGAGGATTCTCTCAGATAGAATTACCTGTACTGTTCTCATCACCATCCAAAAACAGATCGTTCGTCGAAAAGACATGTTGAAAGAATGACCATGCGAGTTTAATTTTGAAGTTAAAATTAATTCTTAGTTTCGGTAAGGACTTTTAACCTTTGAATAGCCAACCTGTTGGCTAATTAGGCAAAATGATAGTCAAAAAAAGAAAGTTAAAGATAAGAAACCGCGTTTTAAAAATTAAATTGCAAAGTCAATGCAAATAGTGCATATTAATTGAGAAAAATATCAGCAAGTTTTCCTTGTTTAAAGAGTTTAGAATTCTGGTGAAAGAATTAAGACCTGTTTTAAACATAACGATGGAGTGTTTGTTGAAGGATTCTTGAAGCTTAAATTTTAATTTATTGGTGGTTCGTAATAATTTTAAGATTTAACTTGGTTTTTATAAAATATTTTATCCGGCACATATGCCAACAACATAGTAATTTATTTCAGATAGATAGAAATCCACCAAAACTGCACATTAATTTTCATAAATTGTATTTTTATTTAAAAAAAATAAGAAATAAAATGAATAATTTAATTCAATGTAAGCAATATTTAATTACATTTTCGATTTTAGCTTAACTCTATCTATTTAAAAGTGGTTCTTGCATTTGCTATTTTATTTCAACTATATTTGCATTATATGTTCGACACATAAAGCAATCCAACCATTTTGTGCACCTTACAAATCTAGACACGAGTTTAAATTTTTGTACTAACTCTACCCCAAATACAATCAGAGATGAGGTTAAGCCGCAAATTAATAAAATAAAAATTACTACAACATTCCCATGTAAATTTGCAGCGACTGGCGTATCATCTTCCTCATTTTGCCCAACTCCAGTATTGTTGTCCGTCCTTAGCGAGAGATCTTCAATAATTTCAAACCATCTCTGCACTATCCCAGTTTCTTTAAAATAACTCAATCTAGTTATTAACCCCGAAGTTGTCAACTCCGAAAGATAAAACTTGATCCCTTTTTGAAAATAAACTCCTTTCTCGACGTTTCCACCTTTGCCTTGAAGCGACATCAACGTACTCTTGGCTTCCAAAGACGGAAGAACTAATCCACTTCCATTGCATTTCTTTAAGCTTTTAAATAACAGTTTCTGCTCCATCTCAGGATATAATTCCTCTCTCAAAAGATTGCCTAATTTTGTACATTCAAATAAATTAATACTTAAATTCTGACATGGAGTGTGTCCTTTTAAAAATGCAATCATTTCCGGTACAAAATCAAAAGGATGAAGTCGACTGTAATTAAAAAGCTGTGCCTCTCTTTTCGTAACTCCCAGTTGAAGTTCGGCGTGGATCGCGGGGTAAAGCAATTTGGATTTTACTTCAAAATTTTTTCTTTTATGGGAATTGGTATAACTGAATGAATGACCTTCCGGTGCTTCAAATCGAAGGATTTTATCGGAAAGAAGGAATTGAACAAACTCTGATTCAATATTCCAATATAAATCCACTATTTGAGTTGGGACGTAAACTGGAGCGGTTGCATTTACTAATTCATCCAATGTCTCAAATTTTTGAAGCTTTCTTGGAGTGATTTTTTTCAAAAGTGTCCCCCGGAAATGGGCCGCCCTGATCCAAAAGTACTTTCCATAGTGAGAATATATTCAGAAAAATATTACTTTTGGCATCCAGTCCTTTCAATACTTGCCACAATTTGGCTACTGACAGAAGAAAAAGGGAAATCCAAATGTAAACGTCGTAAACATTTGTGAGCTATGAGAATAAAAATTGTTCGCCGAAAATGTAGCCGCAGGAAACTAGTTGAAAGCTTTCTAGTGGATTTTCAAAGTATATTGGGTAGTGTTTGGAGTATCCATAATGTTCTAAATAAGTTATGTGCAATTTGTTAGGTCCTTTATTTTCCAAAGTTAATCCATCCAAATTTTGGCCACCTTCGAAACAATAATTTGTGATTTTGTCTTTATAGTCTTTCAATATAACGGTGGAATTTTTCAAAATGATTTTTAAAAAATGTACAGTTGCGTGGTTAAATAATAGAAGCGGGGTAAGTTTTTCTTGTGAAATTGTTTGCGCCCATTTATACGAATTAAAATGATTTTTGCAGTTTTTATAAGTATTGAAAATTTTGTCTAANTATACGAATTAAAATAGTTTTTGCACTCCTTATAAATATTGAAAATTTTGTCTAATTGTAAGCCATAATTACAAAATAATTGCACAGAAGGCATTTGATTTCCCCAAGGTTTTGATTTGTGACTGAGAGTGTAATTTAACTTGTTTCCTTTTGAGTTCTCCCGTTCATCCAATTCAATTTCTGTTTTGCAGTTAAGGCAAATTTTAGTGATTGAGAATAGTTCAAAACTATCCAGTGACTTTTTGCTCAATTTGCCTAAAACCTGGGCAAAGTTTTTGGCAATAAGCTCATTGCTTGTTTGATGCCTACGGAATTCCGTAGACGCCATTATCCAATTAGAAACAATGGAATGTCTCCGATCAATTAGATTTTCATCTAGAAAAGAGTTATTCTTCCAAGAATTCAAAGGAACGATAAACATCCAAATGATTGGAGCTGAACTTGGCATCATTTCAATTTCACTTGGAGCGTAGAGTTGTGCGTAGTCTTCTTGTTGGTCAAATTCAAATCTCCAAAACAAGGTTGGAAAATTATACACATCAGGAAATAAAAATTCGCCGTTAAAGCCCAGAATTCTGATTGCCTCTGAAATTGTGTCGATTTGGTGAGGAGGGAGCAAGGAAATCTGTATTTGACCATGCCAAGGTTTTGAATGTGCGGAGAAAACACGAAAGTTGACTAAATCGCAAGATGTCAAGTTTTGATTTACATTTTCTAATCTTTCATCATCTCTAAAGGATTCCGCACACTTCATGATAGATCCTGGAACTTTAAATTCCTTTTCTGATCTCCATTCAAAGACATACCTTGGTTTTTGAATGTTTCTTGTAATGTTGACTATGACAGGGATTGACCTGCGGAGGATCACAGGAATCTCCAAAGGTACGAGGTCAACCCCCATGAAGTTATGCAGAGTTATTAACCAGTCGTTTAGTTCAAGCTGATTTAGTTGAGAAAGGTTGACAAGTCTTAGCTCGCCCCATTTTTTAAACAGGCTTTTGTAGTAGTTATTCAAAACGGGGGAGGTGCTCGGCTTTAAAATGCTGGTTTTGTTGAAATCTTGCAATTGGATTTGATAGATTTGGGGGTTAGAAGCGATTAAACTGAAGTTGGCTAATTGCAACAAAATAAAAATGGCTTCTTTCATTGTGTTGTGTTCAATTAAACTTTGTCTTTTAATGCAAAGCGTTCAGGCAAAATTTTAAGGTGAGATAAAGTTGTTTCTAAAAAATACAAAAGCCGGACTATTAAGATTCAAGCAATAATATTAAACCTTTGGAAAATTAAACTAAACTGACAAAAAGTAAAAAGTAGTTTTCCAGGTGGATAGTTCTTGCTTGTACTTCTCTTTATATTCGTTTTAGAATATTAAACCCTTGAATTTAATCGGTTAAACTCCGACAATTCGCAGTTTAAAAACTTATTTTCACATACACAGTGCAAAAATTCAATTGTGCCAATAAACAGAATGCTATTTAAATATTGATTAGCTTTTTGACGCGCATGGAAAAAACTTAATTGCTTCAACTTGCAATTACTCTAATTAGGTAAAAAGTATATTTGCATGTTTAATTTGTATATCTTTAATTTGAAAAAGTAATATATTTTGTAAATTACAAAACTTAAAATAATACGCAAGTAATTTCAAATACGAGTTTGTAGGTATATAGGCTTTTGTAATATTTAATTAATAACCTTTTATTTTTTGTACTAAAAAGTTGGACTACAGGCAGCCTTTTAATTGACAGGATTATTCTCATCGTGCACCCTGTAATTACATTGTTCAACATCAAAACAGATGCTTTCTTCATTACAAAATATTTCCCTAACTTATTGTGGTCCTAACTATTTAGGGAACTGCTTAATGTGTTCAATTATTTGAATAAATTATTTGCAGATTTTAACTGTAACCATGACCTTATTTTGACTCGATTTTCTACCCCAAAAGAAATAAATGAAAGGCTCAGGCCGCAAATTAACAATGCAAAAATAACAACAATATTTCCCTGCAAGTCGGCACCCGATGGTTTGTCATTTCCCTTGTCTTCTTTTGTATTGAACCTCCTTAACGTTAAATCTTCAATAAATAAAAACCACTTTTGCATAATCCCAGTTTGTTTAAAACGCCCCAGTCTGGATATCAACCTGGGAGTAATGAAACCCTTTAATACAAATTTAAGTCCTTTTAAAAAATAAGGATTCTTCTCAACATTTCCGCCCTTCTCATTCAAGTTCATAGCTAGACTCTTGGCTTCCAAAGATGGAAGGACCAGACCTGTCCCATTGCATTTGTTTAAAGTGTTAATTAAAAGTTGACGTTCCATCTTTAGATAGAATTCATACCTTAAATAATAATCTAATTTCGCACATTCCTCAAAATTAAACTTAAAAGGTGAGGGTTGACAGGCAACATTTTCTTTCAAGTGCGCAACCATTTCAGGTACAAAATTATGAAAATGAAGCCGACTGTAATTAAAAAGTTTTTCTTCTCTTTGCCCCATTCCTAGTTGAATTCTTGCCGTGTGTTCCACTTCAAATAGTTTCGATATTACTAGTAAACTTGTGTTTCCAAAGGAGTTTGTGAATTGATGAATGGATTCTGATCGGCTAATTGGATTTACATTGTGGGAAAGAAGTATTTGGACAAATTCTTCTCTGGAGGTTCCAACCCAATCCCGCTCAACCTCTTCAGTTGGGACGTAAACTGGAGCGGAGATTTTGATCAATTCGTTTAAAGTTTCAAATCTTTGAGGACTTCTTGGGGTTATAATGTTGTAGACGTTTGTGTTTTTATAGCCATTGCTTAGGATTATCCCCATCAAGAGGAATAATCCCAGCAGCACTCGTATTTTTCTATTTTTTATAAAAGTATCCCCCGGAAATGGGTCCCCTTGCTCCAATAAGACTTTACACAGGAAGAAAGCATTAAGAGAAAAGCTACCTTTTGTATCCAATCCTTTTAAAGTTTGCCATAATTTGGCTACCGACAAAAGCAAACAAATGAGTAAAGTCCAGATATAGCCGTCGTATGCATTCATTAACTCTCCGAATAGAAAATTCCCATTAGAAATGAGCCCGCATGTTACTAACTGAAAGCTTTCAAAAGGATTAGCAACGTACAAAGGATAGTGCGTTGCGTGTCCGTAATGATCTGTGATTAATATCGTCGACGTGTAAGGACCTAGTTTTGACTGAGCTATTTCTTCTAAAATTTGACCATCCTCCATACAATAAGCTGTATGATCGAATCTTGGATCTATTATTGTAGCATTTTTCAAAATTAACCTCCAAAAATGTGAAATTGCGTAAGTTAATAAACCTCTGTTGCTCTTTGTGTATTTTCCATCCTGAGCTATATTCTCTGCCCATTTATGTGAATTAAAATAGTTTTTGCAGATGAAAAAAAAATAATATATTCGGATTGGCTATCACAGAAGGGATTTGGGTTCCATAGCTCAGGTTTGTATTAGAATTTTGATCGGTAATGCGAAATTCTTCGCTATTGTTTAAAAACTCATTTGATTCAATATCGCTTTTGCAATTTCGGCAAATTTCAGCAATTGATAATATTACATGGAATAGTTGTTTTGTTGGTTGCAGTTTCACTAAAAAATGTGCATGATTTTTAGCAAGTGGTTCAGAACATCCTCGATAAACTGAGGTTTGCAAACAGGACACGGTAGATTCATCCATCCATGTCCTAGCCACGCAATATCTTCTATCATGTAGATTTTCCAGAAATGAAGATCTCTTCCAAGCTTGGAAAGGAATAATGAACATCCAAACGGTTGGAACGGTGCTTGGAAGCATTTCACTTGCACTTGGAGGGCCCCCTTTGTTTGGTTATTTGTTATCAAATTCAAATCTCCAGAATAATGTAGGAAAATTGAATTCGTTGAGGAAAACCTGGACTTTTCTTCCATGCAATTGCACAGGAACTTTAGGAATTGTAATTTGGTGGGGAGGCAGCAGCGAAAGTTGTATTTGACAACGCCAGGGTTTGGAATGTGCGAAGAAAACACGAAAGTTGACTAAACCGCATAATGTCAAGTTTTTAACAATATTTCCAGACCTTTCTCCCAATGCAATTGATTCCGCGCAGGTTAATTTCCTTTCCGGAACGTCATCATGCTCAGCTCTCCATTCAATTGAATATTTCACTTTTTCATTCCTTTTTGTATCCTTTACAATAACAGGAACCTGCTTGCGAAGAATCAATGGAGAATGGAAGCCCGCAAGGTCAACTCCCATGAAGTTGTGAAGAATGACGAAGCAATTGTTTAAATTTAATTTGGAAAGGTTGACAAGTCCTACTTGGCCCCATTTATCAAATAGGCTTTTATAGTAGTTGTTTAAAGCTGGGGAGGTGCGCGGTGTTAAAATATTTGTTTTGAGATCATTGATACGTATAACGTAGAGCGTGAGAGAACTGATTAAACTAAGGTTAAGCAATACAGTAAATAATATTCCTTTCATTTTTAATTTACAACGGTCTAAATAAAACGATAATTTTCTTTAGGTTTAATAATTTTCGACGTGGATTTCAATGTCCAGCTTTCTAGGCTGGAAGAATTGTTAAATGCTTACGGAATGAGTAAAATAAAACATGGCAACCTTTATAGAAGCTGTAGAACTTTCTAGTTTCTGTGAAACCTTAAGCATTACTTTCCACGCGAGTAACTGCTGTTGACTTTCTACTTGAATTTGACACTACAGAGTATTTTATTTGTGAAATTAATAGTGAAAATTAATACAAACAATAAGCCCATCATTTCCCAAACACCGTAAAATTAAAATTCCAAGAAAATCATTTAATCATACTCCATTTTGTGTCTATCAATAACCATGCATGAATTAAAAACAATTTTTTTGCGTTCAAGCGAGCTAAGAACAAAGACAAAAAAGATCATGAACAAAGCAAACATAAGAACAATATTATTTTGCAAAATGTCTTGAAACCATTTCGAAGTTAAAAAGTTAAACTTTTAAGTGCAAAAATATAAAGTTATTTTAGATAAATCATGCAAGCTTCCGTTTTCACAGGTTCCACTTTGTTTTTAAACTGGGATGGGAGAACTTGACAGCTTCCGGTAATTTAGTGCGGAATAGAATGAAAAATTCAAGCAAATGAAAATATAAATTTAGTCAGCATAACATTTACAAAGGAGCTTAGCAAATACTTTGTACATGCCTGCACAAGTAGCTTAGTCAGAGGTCTTCAGAGAGCGTCCGAACTTAAATCTCATATTTTAACCCATATTAAGGAGAAACCTTTTAGTTGCAATGTTCATCCAGCCTGTGTTTTGGGGCTATTCCCTTTAACGTTAACTTTGGTTTCTGCTTCTCCTTTTCCATTTTTCTTAAAACATTTAAAGGAATTCGAGCAACTTCAAAGAGAACCTTTCCATTCAAACTTTGTCCATCCCTTTCTTTTCTGTATATTTCCATCGTTTGCTCCAAACTGGTTTTTGACCGGAGAGAAATTGCTTAAAAAGCATAAGAATTGCCAGAAAGCCGGGGTAGACTAAACTTGCCACAAACAACTCAGCCTGGGTTTCTCTCGATTCTTATGCTTTTTAAGCACTTTCTCTCCGGTCAAAACCAGTTTGAGCCTTTTCGGTTGACAAAGGGAAAAAGGTAAAACTCGAACAAAATGGTCCACTGAAAAAGGTTGGAAGTAAAGGTACCTTGAAAAATCTTTAAAAAATTTTTTCTATCATTTTGCAAGGCAAATTCTTTACACAACATTTAAACTTTAATTGCATTGTTTGTTAGTTCGTTTGATTTTTTATTAATTTAGATTTTAGCAACTACAACGTGTTTTTAATTTGTTGAGGTTAATGTTGAGGTTAACCGGTTAAATCAAAATTGCCAATTTTAGATTTTTTACATTACATTAAATAGTAACAGCGCTCATTGTATAATTCATAATGGAATCCAAAACATTCATCCCCGACATTTTGCTAATTAAAAACAACTTCCCCATCCCTAAGGAAGCCACCCGCATAGCCTATCAAGTTCATTTCAATGGATTTTAAAACAGTTTCGTTTATAATGAGAGCAAAAGTGAGTAATTTTAAATAAAAAAAGGTCACAGAGGTCAACCTTATCTTATTCCAAGAAACAAGAATTTAGCGCTTGACAGTATTTCAATAAGTTGCTCATGCTTACTCACTTTTATTTATCTTGGTGCATTTTATATCGCAAATAGTGATAAGCCAAATATTATTAAAAATAGTCGTAAAAGTTAAAACGTGAAAAACTTTACGGCATAAATATTACTCACACCAGCAATACAAATGGCCTTCCCAAGTAATTATGTCATTTATGATAAGAAAGCAAACAAAAATTACGTAAAATCTTTAATTATCTGAAGGAAAATTAATTTTGTATTTAATTTGTGTTCAAATTCAATAAAAAGTAATTTTAACTAATAATTTACCGGTTCATTCTCTTCAATTTGAGTAAAAATATCCTTAGAACACGGACAATTAATGAAAGTAGGACTGAATTTTTATTTTAAATTTCACACAAAACATTTAAAAGAGGAAGGCTGCATTCATAAGATTGATATTGAAATAGCCAACGTGAACCCCGCTGAGGTACGTAGATCCCCATGCAGCTCTCTTCTTCAACCAAATTTGTCAAATTCCCAATCTTGGACAAAGTGGAGCCATCAACTGAAGCGTTTGTGTAGTGCCAAACAAACTGTCTAAAGTCTCCGGCGTCCCTCCCGGAAGTCCAATAGTCTACATAAAAATGTGAATTTAGTTCCTTGTCGGTACTGAAATATATTTTTTTTCTTACGCCCGTCAAAGAAGTTAGATTCCCAAGCGTTTTTCAAAAACATTTGTTGCTCCTCTGAAGTCACGGACGCTAACTGCATTCTACTCTCGTTGCAAACTTTCAACGCATCTGTCCAATTCTATTTAAAAAAGCTAACTAGTAAAATACATATATTTAACTTTAAATGAGGATTTAATCGTACCATTTTCGTGTTTTCAATGAAGAAGGCCCTTCCATCGACACTTCCAAGGAATGAAAGTGATTCTGGAACGATTCCTCCCAATTTCTCCAAAACTTTTCAAAAATCGACAAAAAATAAGGCTTTTTTATTTTTCCTTACCAAAATATTTTAAGGTAATAAGGTTAAATAAACTTTGACTTACCTTCTGGAGGAACATCCAAAGATACAGCGTATCCCGCAAGGAAAACTCCAAGAGCTACAATAAAAGTTTTAAAAGCCATGATTTCAAGTTCCAACTTTACTTTGAATTGCTAGTGCAAGTAGCCTATTTATACAAGTGAAGTTCAAGATTAGATTACGTTATTCAATATTTAAATACCAAAGTGACAGAATTGATTGAAGCTTTAAATTTTATGACGTCAATTTTTGATTTGGTGTTACCGTAACAGCTAAAATTGGTGAGTTTTGACCAGTTCTTGTATAATTTAAGTTTAATTTGCACATAAAGCAATGTCTTGGCGCTGTTACTGAAAGACAATGAGAACGTATTCTCTAAAATAAAAATTGACAAGTTGATTACTTTAAACAAAACTTGTTTTCAAATGAAAGATATTTTTATCATCAGTTCAAGTAGAATCCATAAAAGTTTTTAAATTGATTGAGAATTCAGATATTTTAAAACTAAACAGTATTTGCCATGGACGTGGAGTTTGGAATTAAATGCCATGTCATGATTATTACCTCATAAATATTCAGAGGAGTATTCAAAATCAAAGTCAAACATTAGAAAATAATCGATTTTTACCAATGAATCATTTATAACATTTTTTTATTTTACAACATTGACATTTGATTTGCTCTAAATTCCACCCGTGTTTTACAGGCTTTGCAGGTTTTACTTTTACTATAAGCCCGTAAAACTTTAAAATGTTTAGAAATAATCTTAAATTCTTACAAAACCTATTAAGCTAAAGCAACTTATGAAACAAAACCAAGCTATGTAATTCTTTAGAAAACACACAAATCAATTTTTATTCAAATCAACTGTTCAGCAATCCCCTTGAAAATACTCCATAATAATAAAACAATAACAGGAATCACTCGCTTCAATACAAGCTTGAACTTTTCAGTGTAAAAATCTAATTTTAAAATGCTCAGTTCTCGCTTTTTCAACATCCTGGAGCTAGTCTTCATCCCAATGGAATATTTCGGAGCAATTCCAGCCCACTACGATAAAAACTCCCGGGTGTTTCTCCAGCCAACTTCAAAAACTCTATTTCGGCTTAATCTAAACTGGCTCATGTTTCTTTCCTGGTACATTTTCTGTCCTTTGCGGTGCTTTCTATTCTACCTGGAGACAAACATGGACGCCTACAACCTCCTTTTTCTATTTTCCACTGCGGCAATCCTCCCAATTATTTTGATGGGCGTTTTTGTTTATCGAAGAAACGAAATGATTGCAGCTTAGCTTTGAACGGATTTTTCCTCTTTTGCCACAACATGACTAGTAAGCCCTAAAGTTAATTATTTTTAAGTTAACTTTTTAATTTTTGATTTAATTGTAGAATATCTAAAACCTGGAGAGCAACCGGATAATTCAAAATACAATAAATTCTTGGATTTCTGCACAATCTTGTTCGTAATCTTCTGCATTTTGGGAGATCTTGCTCTTGTCTTATTCTACGCATTATTCCCGGGAAACCCGACAACTCCCGCGAGTTTATTTCCCGATTGGCCCGTTCACTACCCACCGGTTTATACATTCCTAATATTTTTAGCGCTTTATCTCTGCTCTGTAATCTACATGGTTTTGGCAAGCAATGGAATAATTATTTCAAATTTGCTTCTCATAATGACCACCTTCATCTGCCAAGAACTCCGCCTCGGTAGGAAAAAATACCGCACCATATCTCTCTTACGTCAACCGGAAGTCCTCATGAAAGTTTTTCGAGGGGCGCAATTATTATTTAACGCTGGATTGCAAATCTACGGCCAATTTTTAATCCCCGAACATGGAATCTTCCTCTACACGTCCATTTTTTGCAACGTGATGCTAATGGAATACTGGGATAGAATGCATTCAACAACAAAATCAATCGTACTTTCTTGGACAGTGACAATGACTTTTGTTTGGTCGTTTTGTTTAACCTGTGGGGGAATCCTGCATAGTTTGGGGCAAAAAGTTTTAAAATCTTGGGAAAAATTCAACCTTGAAAAGGAGGAGGGGCAGTTTAAGAAAAAACTGTTGAAAAAATTCAGAAAGAGTTGCAGACCTATTCGGATTCACTACGGGAGCTTTTTTGTGATGAGGAAAACATCCGTTTTGGTATTTATGAGGGGGTTGAGCAGGGGCACGGTGAGATTGCTTTTGACAACAAAGCGGATGTCAACGAGGCAATAAAATTGTTTACCGGTTTAAATCTAGCACAGCAAATCTTAAAAAATATTCACGATTATTTGGAGGAAAATGAGATTGACTAGCAGACAATCAACAACAAACACTAAAAATTTACAAAACGTCAAAGTAAATCAATGAATTGACTTAAAATTGATTTTAAAAGCTCCAAGCCATAAAAGCAAAGGGGTTTTCCTTTCTTGTCCAATTCTTTAAATTATTAAATAGTTAAATTTATGGAAAAATACAGACCAAAGCCCATCAAATCTTTTTTTAAATAAAAAATCATTGCTCGTGGCCAACATTAAACTCCAAACTTTAAACTAGTCAGTAACCTCGCTCAGCAATGCTCAGCTCTAGATTTTTCTCAATTTTAGCTTTTACATCCCCCATCCTAGAATCCTTAGGAACGGTTCCCATGCACTTCGATAAGCACTCCAATTTATTCACGCGACCCTTCCCAAAAACACTTTTTCTTCTGCATTTAAACTCAACTTGGTTCCTTTTCTTCTACCTTTGCCTGCCATTCCAATGTCTTAAATTTCATTTGCAAGGGGACATCAACTCATTTTTCCTTCTTGTTTTGTTCTCAACCGTTGCGATTCTCCCCGGAATGTTGATTTTTATATTTGTCACGGAAAAAACGGAAGTCCTTCAGTGCATCAACGCCTTCATAATTTACAGCCAGCGCATGATAAGTAAGACTGTAATTAATTTACATATTAACTAATTACCCAGTAAATTTACATATTTTTAGAATACCTGACTCCAAAAGAACGCCCAGACGTGTCATTATTCAACAAAATTCTGAAATCCATCACAGTTTTAATTTTTCTCGGGTGTTTCTGCGGCTCCCTTTGCCTCACTCTTTTTTACATAATTTTCCCGGGAAATCCCACAACAATTGTAAGTCTGCTTCCCACTCGGGTAATCTACTTCCCGTCGTTTCACCTATTTTTCTGCGGTGTAGTAATCTACACTTGTGTATTCACCTACATGCTCATGTCTTCTTTTGTGGTAGTATTTTTTTTAACATTTTCGCAATAATGACGCCATTCATTTGCAAAGAATTCCTTCTGGGGAGAAAAAAATACCGCACGGTTGAGCTTTTTCGAAAACCGGAAGTCCTCATGAGGAACTTCCGGGCAACACAGCTTCTTTTTAACACAGGGCTCGAAGTAACCGCCAAGTATTTGGTTCCATCGCATGGAACCATTCTGTACACAATAATATTCTGCAACGTCATGATTTTCCACTACTGGGCGGAAATGGAACTCATTACCAAAGTTTTTGTTTTATTTTGGACGATTGTTTGCTTATTTGGCTGGTCTCTTTGTTTAATTTGTGGGGGGATAATGCACCGTCTGGGACAAAAGGCATTGACGTCCTGGGGGAGATTTCAGAGGGATGAAACTTCGGAGTTCTCGAGGAAGCTGATGAAAAAGTTTGGAAGGAGTTGCAAGCCGATTACGATTTCATACGGGAGCTTTTTTGTGATGAAGAAGACGACAGTTTTGCTGTTTTTAAGAGGGGTGACCAGGGGCACGATGAGAATGGTTTTGGCTTTTGCTTGGCTTCGTATGAGTAAAAAATAATTAAAAGTTCATTTTTAATAGATTTTATTAAAAATCAATAAAATAGGCACAAAACGCCATTTTAAGTAGCTATTTGGTTTTCAATTTGAAAACCTAATTCAGTGGAGACATGAACTTAGCTTAAAATTGATCATTTGGAAAGTAGTGAATAATGAATAAACATGTCTTATAAATAGCTTTAAAAAATTAGGCACATTTTGAACATGGCATTTTAAACAATTTCCTTGTTTTTTATTACTTTCTATTCTATTACTGGCATTATTATCTGTATTTCACTATTTGTAGAATTAGTTTTGCTATTTCAATATCAAAATACACCACCTAGGCATCTTCTGGTATAATCAGGCAATTGAAAAAGGATTCAATTGTATTCCAAACATGGGAGTTCCAGTGTATGTCAAAGGGAAAAGAGGTTCAAAGTATCCTAAAAGGTTCCATAAGTGTTCCAAATATACTTAAAAACATTCCAAAGCCTTCACATAGAAAAAACAAGAATGCTAAAATGCACGCATTTTTAAAAAAACTGACAAAAGACAAGGTGAATTTTAAAATCTTTATTAGCCACGGTTAGTTGCTTCAACAATGACTTGGTAAAATCTCGAGTGAAGTAGAACTTTTTATTATAGGTTCGTTGCTTCTGCAACCAATATTTAACAAAGTATTGAACAGTGAACAATTAAGACAACAATAAAGTAAGTTAAACGTGTTTGGCCAAACCTTTATCGTTTTTTACCATGCATGAGTTCTCATGTTTCTTGAGGTTTGACCTGGATCCGGATCCATACAGTTTTTTACAGAATCTGCAAGATATCTTTTTACCAAAATGAACTCTATCTTTGTGTTCTTTCAAATGATGTGAACTTTTAAATTTTTTATCGCAAAGGTCACAGGGGTAGCGGTCAAGGTTTTTGTGCACTTGCCGTAGATGCTTACCAACCTTTGTCTGACTCTCAAACCTTTTCCCACAGATTTCACAAACGAATCCAAACTTTGGATCCTTTTCCCGTGCAAGCCGCTCCTCAAGCTTTTGTTGACATTTTAGTCGATGGCTTGCCAAACGATCTCGACGTGCAGAAAGTGTCATGTCGCAGATGTCGCATTGGTGTCTTATTTTCAAATGAAAGCTTTCATAGTGACGGTAGATGGTAGCCTGACACGTCGATTGTTTGTCGCATTTTCTACATTGAAATAGTCCTGTGAGTTCATTCTTTTTAAGACATTTGCTTTCACGCGTAGACGATGATTTCAATGAGTTGCCTGCATAGGTTTGAGTTTCCTGACATTTTGAAGTTGAAGCATCAGCATCCTTCGACTTTTGTCCGGAAGACATTTCAAAAGGATTCTCCTTCTCCAGTAACACTTCCTGATTACTTCTTGGATGACTCCTGCGAGGTTCACAAGACGCTGCTGAATGTAAGCTGGAATGTGCAGAAGGTTCCACTTCAGCCACAGCAATTGCAGTCCTATTAAACATTTGAATCCGGTGTGAAGAAAAATCCGCATCTTCTGAGCTTCGAGTCCCATTGTCACAGACAGCTTCAGGAATTCCACTTTCCAACGTGCTCCCTAGCTTACGTCCTGACTTCATAATTTTACCTAGACAGGTTACAGAAAACAAACATAAAGTCGTTGTTAAAGTTTGGCTGCTAAAATTAATACAAAAAGAAAATCTCACATTTCTCCGCAATCCTTTTCCGAAGGTTATCCACAAAGTCAAAGTTGAATGGAGTCCTTGGATTGGTGCTCAACTTTGCAAATAGTCTCTCCCTCAATTTTGGGTTTCTTCCAGACTCAAAAATATTCTTTTTGGTTTCCTCCAGAAGGCCGTTGACCTCCATTTGAATTTTCTCCAACTGCTCCAACAAAGAGCGCAAACGGATGTAAGTAGCACTACATGATTTGCAGAGGTCCACTTCGATATCGTCCCATTCTCCATTCCAGGCTGACAAAGCATTTCCGTCCGTGTAAACCTCTTGCTTATTGATTTGAAGATGTCGAAGGAGACTTCGCAAGGAAATCACTTTAAATTCCTTAGAAGTACGCAGGCAAAGGAAGCAGGAGCCTTGCGTATTCACCCAAATAGTGGATAATTCCTCTTCTTCCACTGGTTCCTCCACTTCTGTTTTTACGATGTTTGGACTCTCCATTTTAATTTCTAATTGAAGCAAAAAACAAAAGGAAATTAATTAGTTTTACCCTTCCCTTAAATGGCTTCCTTAAATTAGCAATTAATTTCAAAAAGATTTTAGGAATTTGCTTCGCAAACCAATTGCTGGGAGATCACTGTATATAAAGATGTTTGGCCAATCTGTTATCCAATTAAATTTGTATGCATTTAAAATTGCACCAAGAACAGCTAATTTAAAGATTAATCACTTTGATTCTCAATTTTAGGAAACTCAAGATCAATTTCAGTCCACCGAGTTAGCGGAGTTAGCCAACCAAAACAACAGTTCATCTGTTTGTCTGTTTTGCTAAAATTTGAATTGATTTTTTCCCGGTTGGAAGTTGGGCATTGTGAGAAATCAAATTTAAAACATTCAAATATTTGCATTATGCTGCATAGGCATAACAAATCTTCAATTCTTCTGTGAACGATTGATTGATTGTCTGGATTATTTTTCTTGCGTATTTTTATTGATTTAAATAATTAAATAGTATTTAAAACCTAATAAAAGACAATTAGCAAAACTTTCTTATCTGGTACACCCCGTATTCATTTAAATATGGTGTAGACATAATTAGTGTATTATCTAATACACTAATTATGGTGTAGATTGCTTCCGGTTTGACTAAGGCTGAGGCTGACAATATTATCATCGTAAAGAAAATAGGAGAAAAGTAGGGCAATGCCTACCTCGATGGCTCGTGTTGAATTTTATTAAGAGAAAGTTAAAGAAAGTAAGCTTAGTTTTCAATTATTTTTGAAACGAGTGACAAAATTATTTTACTACATCATTACGCCGTAATGCATAATTCTGCAGGAACATTTTGCAAAATGTAGGAAAAGTAAATAAAATTGAGATGTAATTGCGATGAATGAATTTAATTGTTTGCAAGTTGCAAGGCAATCGATAAAAGGCTAAAAATGCTCGGTACTTAATGTAATTTCCACAACAGAGTAAGCTTTTATTTTCACAAAGTCATATCCTAAAACTTTATGTTTTGGCTTCAATACAAATATCATTGCATTTTTTCTAGTACAAGAATTATTATTTATTATTATAAATTAGCACAAGATTCATTATAAAAATACTAGCAACATTGCTAACTAAATACATGATAACTCTACAACTCTTGTAGATAAACGTTGCTAAATATATTTAAACATTAAACGTGGTTTAACCAAGTTGTCATTTACTTAGTAGTTTTCTTCGAACATGACCGTTCATGCACGCACTTGGGTCCCCGAGATCCAAACTTTTTCTTACAAAATCTACAAAAATACTCTTTACGAAGGTGGACGCCGTCTTTGTGCAGACGCAAGGTATGCTTCGTCTTAAACGCTTTTTCGCAAAGGTCACAAGGAAAACGGTCAACACTGTGAACATTGTTCAGATGATTTGATAGATAGTGTTTCTTGTTAAATCTTGCCCCACATATTTCACAGACGAATTTATACATAGGATCTTTTTCTCTTGCTAAACGTTTGTCAATTCTTTTTTGACACCTCTTCTTGTGCCCGGTTAAACTGGTATGGTGCGTAAACACAGCAACTTTGCATAAGTCGCATTTATATCTTTTATTCACATGAACACTTTCGAAATGGGTGATGATGCCAGGCCATGACTTGAAGGTTTTGTCGCATCTTTTGCAGTGGAACATTCCCGACCGTTTGAAATAATATGACGATTTTTTGGTTTTGGATGAGCTTTCTCCGGTACTGGAACTCTGCTGAACAGTGTTCGTTTCAGAAACAGCGGAAGATATTGTGGAAGCTTTACCTGGAGATTTTCTAATAGAAGAAGCTTCATCGTCACTTGATTCTTCACTTGAAGCGTTCCTATCTTGAAAGTTCTCCCCTTCTGAAAATGGAGATGTTCCATTAGAGTTCTTCTCAGTTATACTTTCAGGGCTTGACGCGGTCTTTGATGCAAAATTAGAAGTGACTTCATTCTGACTTTCTTCTTCATCTTCACGAAATACGTTTCGTTTCTTTCGCTTGTTTAAAGATGGGGCAATCTCGCTCTCGAAGTCACTTTCAACACTAGACGCTGTCCCTGCATGATTCTCTTGAGCTGTTGCTACTTCCGCAGCTATCAATGATCCTGTGTCACTGGAAATGCTGTTAGCTAATGAAATCCCAGATAGGGAAAGTCTCGAAAACAACACGGAAGACATTTTCATACCGGAAGGACCTGGGGTTGCAGTGTTAGCAATTTCGCCAGGCTCAACTACAGTTTTTAAAGTAGTTGACAGATTCAGTGAGTCTGACTTAAAACAATCCAACGCCGACTTTTCTCGTTTCAAAGATTCTTGATACATCGAAAAATTTTCAGTTGCTGTAAAATATGAATTTTGAAAAAAATTAGTACTGCATAGAATATAAAGCAACTCGCAAGGAAAATAATTTTTTTGTACATTTCAGAATCCCTCGTCGAAGGTGAGCTGAGGCAGCCTTATCTCCTGCATCTGCCTTATCCGTCGTCATGGCCTGTGCTCCCATTGAGTTGGAGATCTTCTTTAAACTTGATACGGTCTTTTCTGCTGTCAGTTTCAGGTCGGA
>JAANSO010001021.1:0-20392 GCA_036507315.1 Lepidocyrtus fimetarius | reverse complement strand
TTTTCAAATACAATTGGATCTGATATCTGATTAAATAGGATCTAAGAAGAATGATGAGTTGAATTGTGAAAGGGCGGACAAATGAATGAAAACAGTCGTATCGTCACATCTTGTTTTAGAAAAGGGAAGAGGGAGAAACACTGGAAATGATAAATGCCCTTTCAAACAATAGAGATTACTAAATCAGTTTAAAAGAAAATAGGAAGGTAATAGGTTTGTTTTAAAAGAGTCTGGGATAACCTTTAGGTCTTTTAGGATAAATAAGACTGATTATTACGTATCCAAATGGAACGCTGCTCATGACTGTCTAAGGCTTAATAGGAGGGTTACGTAAAATGACAAAAGATGTGACACGGCGAATGTGACAGTAACACGTTCTGGAGCAACGGTAATACGGAATTTAAGGAAATTGTCTTTCAATTATAATCAATTCAACTACCTTTAGCTGGACTACACCTTTTTGAGGTCAAAAATTCATAAAATCTACGCATTTGTAGCTAATGAACTTTTCATATGAGTAAATATTGACTAAAAGAATTTAACAGTTCAGTAGTGTAAAAGGACACAAGTTATGTAATATTTTTATTATGCAATACTCATTTCTAAAGCTTTTTCGTAGTTTTAACAAAGAGTAGAATTTTACTCTTTAATTTGTTCAAGGTTTTTCATAAACTTACTGAAGTGGATAATTTCAACCAACCGGTCTCTCTGGTGTATTTAAGAAAGGGTTTTAAACTGTCTCAGACTCGAAAATAATTTTAAGCAAGACAAAAGCAAAAAGTGTCTCGTAGCCTTGCCTTTAGTCATGTCAGTCTCCTTTTTCCTTCCAGTTGATTTTAGATAAATAGTTATGCTGATATGATCTAGGAAATGGGAAATAAACTCTTTCTTTTTTGCTACAAGAAAAGGGATTCAAAAGAAAGATAGAGAAACAAACATGAGAAAAAAGACAAACAAACAGCAGTAAGCCTACTAACTTTTAACATAATCATCAACATCATTTTCCTCATCATAATCTTCTTTTTTGTTTTCCTTTAGAAGATGATACAGATATTTAAAGAGAATGTCACATGGATGGATGATTGCATAGAATAAACGACTACCTTAACGATCTTCCCTGCTGGGCAGTAGTCTTCTCTTTTTTAACTATGTCCATGCTAGAAACAATGGAAAGCTAGACCAAAGGAGTTGAAAGCCAGACTGTCCTCTTCATTGTGTTTACTCAGTTAAATTCAGTTTATTATTTAAGAATGAAATTAAACTTTGCGCGCTTTATTTTCAACCAAAATGTGAATTAAAATAAAAAATTCTAGTATATCCCTTTTAATAAAATCTTTAGCTATCAGAGAAAAATTAAAAACTCGGTAATAACGAGTAATAAAAGAATGAAATGCTAATCTGTCAAAAATGTATTGACATTTGCTAAAAGATAAAAAGCATTCCAAAACTAAAATATTTGATGACGTTCCTCCAGCGTTTAATATGACAGAAGAAGGATATACAACAAAGTTTGCCCGTATCACTTTTGATCTTCAAAATTAGTAAGAAATGATCAAGATATTAATGTACAGAGAAGGCCACTTTGCAACTTTATAAACCATCCCAAAAAGACGTTTTACTTTTCTTTAAAATCTTTATTCAAGATCCGACATTGCGATCAAAAAGAAATGACTATACGGAATATTTATATCAAATGCATCCTTTAAATTCCATTTTAAAACCGATCTCTTCATCAAACTAAACCATTTGAAAAATTCCATCTTTATAAACTAAAATATTTGATGACGTTCCTACAGCGTTTAATATGACAGAAGGATGCACCAAAGTTTGCCCGTATCACTTTTGATCTTCAAAATTAGTAAGAAATGATCAAGATATTAATGTACAGAGAAGGCCACTTTGCAACTTTATAAACCATCCCAAAAAGTCATTTTACTTTCCTTTAAAATCGTTATTCAAGATCCGACATTGCGATCAAAAACAAATGACTATACGGAATATTTATATCAAATGCATCCTTTAAATTCCATTTTAAAACCGATCTCTTCATCAAACTAAACCATTTGAAAAATTCCATCTTTAACATGCCACGACTTTGTAATAAGATAACCGCCAATAAAAATCGTTTTAAAAAACTTTAAGCAGATAGTATCCCTTTGTTTTACCCAAAACAGAATTTAAGTTGCTTTCAAATGAATATTGTCACGATAAACTAATAAAATGGAGTTGTATATAATTTACTTCATTGCTTTTTTCTATATTTCATGATTTTTAAGACTGAATCTTTTTGGTGGCAGTTCTACCCTTTTTTCACTGTTGCATTGCGTAGCAATGTTGACCCAACATGTGTAGTTGTGGTAAAGGAAACTTGACAATTTTTTATGTGATTACGCTACTTAATTTAAAATGACATCATAAAATACTTTTTCTTTTCTAAAACACAGTCATTCTACACAATTTTGACCCTTGTCTAATGTAATAAGTGAAAATCATAATCACCACAACAGAGAAAAGGGTTTAAAAGTTATACGAGTTTGCTCACCTTATCTATAACATTTCATCAGAACCCTTAAATTACACATTTTTCTGTGGCTTGACTTCTTCTGGACCATATTATTACAGAATTTTAATGTTTTTACTTAACATGGCTATATACAGGGAATCCAAAAACAAGAAGCAGACAAACCCTTTTAGTTTTAATGCGAGGCAAGAGGGCTTAAACAATAATATAAACTGACAAGAGAGCAATAATGCCGTTTGCCACATCAATTGCAAACGCAATGGAGTAATAATGATGATTCAACCAATAAAATGTCTAAAAAGCTAAAAGTAATAATAATTATTATTGTAGTATCACAATACACACGATACACAGCTCCCTTTCCTTTACAGACATTAAGTTGCCGTCAAGATGATCGTTATGAATTTGACGAGAGAAGAGTCGTCATCATCACAACCACCACAAAGGCAATAACATTACATTATGAGAGAAACTAAGAAAAATAATCTTTTTATAGCATTATAAATAAATAAATTCAAGTTGAAGAAGCTGGAAACTTAGAGTCGTCATCATCACAACCACCACAAAGGCAATAACATTACATTATGAGAGAAACTAAGAAAAATAATCTTTTTATAGCATTATAAATAAATAAATTCAAGTTGAAGAAGCTACCCATATAGTTTTTAACTGGAACAGAAAGATCTTCTCCAGTCGTTACCTTTGCTTTTTGTAGAAAAAGTACTTAAAGTAGCATAAAACAAAGTTTCAGTCACTAAAAGTAAATTCAAAGGGACAATTTTACGACCATTTGGACAAGGAACTAAGGAAGTACATACGGGCGGTGTTGGATGAAACATTTGAAAAAAGGTTCACGAATGTAACTAGAATTGAACTTTTTAAATATAATTTCATTCTTCATTTCCGAGTATAATGACGTATGGACACAGAAATGTTGATATTCATCAGACCCTGTTTTGAATTTCATCTCAAGATCAAAGACATTTTCCATGATGGTGATAGTAATTATACAAAGGATTAACATTTGATAACCATTTTTGCTCATAATATGGTATAAGCAACTGTAGTTTTAATGAATTTTCAAAGATGGACTTGTGGTCGGTCATATTTCTAGTCTGACTCAAATGTAATTTTGAGCTTACCTTTTGATTTGGTCTAGGTATAAAGACAAGTGTATAGTTCTTTTGGGATGGTTATGGCCCTGGATAAAGGACGTTATTTTCCCTTCATGACCATTTTTACGACTTTGAAATTTATGGTCAGTTTACCAAAAAAATACTTGCTTTGGTTTAACAAAGTAACTAAATGGATAGAATTTTTTCTCACAGGTTAAACTGCCGTCTTTTAAGATTGAAGCAGTAACGACGATAGTGGAACAATGTCAAAAGAAGAGAAGTGGCAATTTTCTTTCTTATAAAAAGAAAAAAATGGTCAGGCACGGAATACGGAAAGGACTTTGCTTGTTTACATTTTGAATAGGATGTGTTTTGACTTGTTTTCACTATTTCAACTTGTGTTTATACGAGTAAGATGAATGCTCACAGATTCGTGTATTTTTGCCCTTCGTTTTTCCAAAATGCATAATATTAACAAAAATAAACAATCATTAACATTTTGGGATCATTTAAATTGCCAGTCCTTCTAGGTACTTATAGCCGTCATTTGCTTCCAAGGCCTACCAAGGACTTCTTTAAACCTAGGTGGATACTCAAGTGACATTTTCATGCAGGTATTTTTCAAGAGAGGGAAAATATTTTACTTGACTGTTTGACAATAGGATGACAATACATGCAGTGCAATGAAAAACACGTTACTGATGATGACAACTTCTCAGAAAAGAAAAAGTGACTTGGGCTCAACTCGGAAAGGTTTTAACTTTTAAAAAGTATATCTCATGATGATAGTTGGATGATCCTGCATCTTTTTTCGTATAACTTTTCCTTAAGCTGCGATTCTTTACGGTTGAATAGGTGCCCAACGGGTTTGTTGTCACAACATAACGTATATTTCCTCATTGTCATCAATGCACTGCTGAGGATGTTTAGATTGTTGAGACAGTAGTTAAGTGTCATGATAGGTTTAAGAGGATGAGCACGGAATTCTATGAAATGGAACTAAGAACCCTGGGAAAAATATTTTCTGTTTTGGTGATCCTTGTAAAACGAATGAGAAAATCATGATGATGATGAGCCCAAAAAATTAAAATTGTTTTTAAAAAGCGGGACAAGTGACAAGGTTTTGAGAGGATGTGTGCATGTTGTTGGCTTTGCTTATCCTAATAAAACATTTTAGAAGGAAGAGCTCTTGTTGAGAACTCAAAGGGTTGCTTAAATTTATCGTTCAGGGATTAAAAGTAGCAAACTTTTCAACGACAATCAATCCTTTTGCTAGTTTTCTGAATTTTTGTGGTTTTGATTTTTGACTGTTTGAAGGTAAATGTAGGTGGAGCTTGTATTCCTTCTATTTGTTTATTCCGAAAAGTTGTTACGTTTTTTGTTAACAAAGCTTTTCTTCTGCTGTAGTCAAATTATGATTGTTGTATGATAAGTCGTTTTCAAACAGTAGCTGCGCTGTCTGATTGATCTTTTGATATCATTCCCACAAAATATAATAAGCTGAAATTAGCTTGACTTCTAGTTTGATGGATTAGTCATAAAATAAACTTGTACTTTTATAATTTTTAGACATACTCTCAATTTTTTGATGAAATGTAATTCCAATGAAACAACATTGTATGACAAATTCTTAAAATATAAAAGGATATGGATATAAACTTGTTGCGTATTAAATTTGCTTTTTTCTTCCAAAGGAAAATATCTGTGGTAAAAATGTATATTTTTTGCTTTGAACAACGCTTTTCAATGCTAATACTTCTTAACTGACGCAACATTTTCTTTACGCCTTTCACAACAAACATGACTACTTTTTTATGCTTTTAAAACATGTGTCTCTCATCATCACGAGTTAGCTATTTCAAATGACAAAATTTTCATAATACAAAGCACTAATATTTTCAGCTAAATTAAAGCAAATGAAATACCAACGGTAATTAAAGTATGCGTACCTATTTTAAAATAAAAACACGCATAGGTTTTCATTTCATTCATACGCGATTTGTTTTGGGAAAATCTAAAATAAAACTAACAAAATTACAGCGCGGTTATAAATTCATGGAATGTTTACATTCTTTATTATTACAAGGGAGACGATTTATTAGATCACTGAGTATTTAGACTTAACATACAAGTGCTCTATTTTTAGGAACTCTAACACAAAATAGAATTCAAATGTCATAATAAGCTTAAACGTTTGTTTTGATCATGATCCTTGTATCTGTTACACTACATATTTGCATAAAAAGTAAAAGTTAAATGGGGAAGGGTCATTGCTTTATTTTGTTTCGCTTCAGTTGACAAAATCTAACACAGCCTAAAGATATACACCATGAATTTTTTCCACATGTTATTTTCCAAATTGAACTGTGACTGTGAAATTTTCCATCAATTTCATCCGCTGTGCCTTTTCTACTCCATGTTCTCACGGCTTTCCTTTCCAATATGAATTTTTTAAGCATGCTCGTGTAGATTCACTGTAATTAGAAAAATACGCATTCCTATCATTCCGATATCCTTAATGTTACTACTGGGCCATTTATTAACGGATTGTTTACGTATAAAATGAAATGCGAGTCCTTTATTATTGTTTACAAAAGGGAAAGTTATAAACAAACTGAACAGCAAGAGATTTTTAATTTAGGGTTTGATTAGAAAAGTTTAATTTTTAAAATATTTTAACCGTTGTATGAACTTAATATATTTCTGTTGAATATTCATTTAAATTGACTTCCTTTCTCCAAATATAAATAATTTTTTAAAAATAAATGAAAGCTACATCTGCCAAATATTTTAGTTCAACAGTAACAAGATAAACTACATAGCACAAAAATCAAATTTACTTAAAACAACCATGACCAACCAGTAGCTTGTAGGATTCGTTCTATTAAAACCAATTACTGTAGACTAAGAAAACGAAGAAATCAGTCATGGGAAAAAAGACATCAAAAAGTTTGAGTTGACTGAAACCAAGAGAGATGAGATATGAGTGCAGTAAAAGAGATGATGAGGGAATCGGCGGGCGGTCTGAGAGATAGTCTTGGTTCGTCTCGGTCAGATTATAAATATATAACAATTCAACTTACTAAAATATAACTACCGTGACGGGTTGCATCAACAATCTACATCACACACAGTCCTAAAAATGGTGACAAACACAGCCCAAAACTAACCTTAAGTTTTTACTATGATAAGAGTGACGATGACAATGATGCTGTTGGGATGATATCAACATCAACCCACGCCATGCCACATCTCTGTCAAGTCAACTTTACAAAGTATTATATTGAGTTTCACTCATTCTTTGTAATAAAGACTTTTTGTTCTTTATCTTACAAGTTATGTTTTGTTTAAGCAAAGGTATATAAAATAATAATTTTAGTAATAAAGTCACAAAAGGTTGCTACTGATGACCAAACCATCACATCATCATCATTCTTCTCTCTATTCTTACATATGACTGCGTGCAATTTAAGTGATTCAATCCCTTATGATGATTACAATACGCTTCTGTTTCTTTCCTTTTGTCTCCCTTTTATGTTTTACTGACGGTTTAACTACTGTCACGCTTTAACTCGCTTATTGGACCCCCATCGTTTCATCCAGAGACGCTGCTGCACTTTTGCACCGCAGAGCTTTCCCATTACCACGGTGGAAGTAGATGTGAATGCAGACCATCTAAATTTCATCTCTCTTTTTTCATTGTCATAAATGAAATCTTAACTCATTGCAAACAGAAAGTCACCATAAGCTTCTAGTTAGGGTCAGTTATATTACCTTCCTTTCATCCCCTTCTATTTTTCCTATTCACAATGAAGGAAGTGCAATAACAATGTCATCTTTAGCTGTAAACCTCCCTTTATAGCTAATCTCTACCAAAAAAACTTGGAGTTTAGGGTGTATTCCGCAATGGAAGAGAGTTGTTCGTGTGCAAGGCATGAGGTAATGGCAGTAGTGAAATTAGATTGAATTATGGACGTTATTGATCTATTGTGTTTCTAAATTGTAAAAAAATGGATGGTGCATCCAATTGTTATTGCATTAGATATAAAAACAGATAATGTATTAGTTGAGCTCTATAACTAGAGCAAATTTATGAATCTTTCTTATGTATCTTTTGGCTAGTTTTAGATTCAGATCTGATGGTGGGACAAAACCTTTTTCTAGAATTGATGTATTTATTTATCTGTGGTAAATCTTTATTTCCGATGTTTACTTGAGCTTGATAAAATGTGATAGTGCTGATGACGATGAAAAGAAAAAGGGAATTAATGGAATTTTGTAATAAGATACGCTTTCATTGGGTAATTGGATGATAGGTAATTGAGGAAATTACGAGATTTTACGATTTCACGGGTTTTACAAACAGACAGTGCGGTTTTAGACCTCCTCTTTGGATTATTTTATGGAGTCATTGCTGGAAGTAGATAGTAAAATACGAATTTTATTAGCTTTTTGGTGAGCTATCGTGGGAAAAAAGAACAATTTCGGGCAAAATCAACTTCAACTTTAAATGATGGATTATAATAATTCAAAATTATTAGAATTATATAAGCATTGACTAAGTTATTTTAATTATTAGTGTGGCTTGGAATAGATTGCAATATAATTAATATGTGTAGTAGAATGACGTATTCATGATAAAGGTGAAATAACACTTAATTACAGTTCTTAAAATAAAATTAATTAAGAGAATTCAGTGTCTGATTTTGAAAGTAATTAAATAGGCTGGTCTCTTTCCACTAGCTTGTTTAAGATTTAAATACTATTTTCTCGCGTAAACTATGAAAAAGAAAGTTCGTTGTAAACAAAACCGATACACAATAGCAAGCCTTGCTCTGTCTACTACATGAAAAGGTCCAATGCGAATTAGCAATTTCGGACATGATTTAGCAAAACGTTTGAACCATTTATCCCCAAAATATCTGTTTTTAGTCCATTGCAATTTTACTTTTATCGAGGTAAGTGTGACGCAACTGCATAAATGAATTGTCCCAAACAAAATCAGTACACAATTTATGGTGAAGAAAGGAAATGCCAGATAGCCAGGTATTGGAACTACTTCATGTAGCTCAATGGTTCCAAATAAGGACCCAATAATGACCACGGAGCAACTTGTTTGTATATTTGCCATGTGAAACATCTGAAAGCTTTCATTGAATAACTTCATTAAAATTTGAAGCTGTCTATATAACAAAGCTTGCTCCTTAACGTTCGTAGTATTCAGTTTTTCCGCCTTGTCTCTAAACAATTAATATGTAAACTGTCAATCTTGTTACGTAACCTTTGTGACACATTAAATAATTATAAGTAACTACTAATACCTTGCCAATTGAGTAAAAGTATTGAGCAACCCGGCCAAAGCAATGATAGAATTCGATAAGATTCCTGTAGACATGGCCCCTGCTGTAATTAGCACAACTTCTATCAAGTAAATCCAAAGGCGACTTGCCAAGTCCAACTTTGAATGATCAGAACAGTCTATGAAAACGTTTCCTAAGTATTGAGGAGCACATGGTGTTACCCAAGCCAGCAAAGGAAGCACAACCGGAGAAAGTGTCACTCCAATTACAAGACTTAATACTACTGAATTCGTTATGCCATGTTTTAATTCTGTAAAGCAAAAATATCATAATTATTACATTTTGAACACATATTTAACTTTTCAACTAAAACACATACCTAATTTAGATTTAAGCTGAAATCCGATTGCACTATTGATAAGAAGAGCAATTTCTTCCTTTCTATGCACCATATTACTCTGAGCCCAATAAGTACCCAAGCCTATTGTTGACCACACAGTTAATAGTAGAAACGATGCTACATTGTTACCTTTAGATTTTCCCATAGTGGCTCTATACAAGGTTCGAAGTGGCAAAGTAATTGCAAACACTATGATAACTATTCTCCAAATATACCAAGCTCGTGCTCTATTTTCATTTTCTCCAAGCACCACCACTTCTTTTAATGAACGATCTTTCTTACAAGGTCTTCCTTTGGCAGCAGTAATCTTAAATGGTGCTAAACCGAGAAATGCTGAAATACGAATTTGCAAAAGTATAATATCAAAAATGTTCATTTTGGTATGACACCGCAACGAAACTAGCTTTTCAAGTGTCTATAATCAAGAAAATGTTAACACTCTTCCTCTTATACTAGAACATATTATGAATAAGAATCAATTCTCTTGTTAATCAGCATGAAAATCTAATGAAAACATGCATAAGTCAAGGGCAATAGGAAATTACAAACTGATGTGATACGAGAGAAGTATAGATAGGGACTGGTAGTATGGATATGGTTGTTGGGATTGGAGACGTAGTTAATTCCTTGTATATTAAAAATTCATCTCTCAGACATAGCTTTTTTTAACTACTTTCTACCAATGCTGATTTGGAATAGGCCATCTTTAGTAATAACAGTTATTTGTACGATAACTAGGAAGGAGAATAAAGAAAAGGTTTAACTTTTAATTAGATTTGACGTCATTTTTAATTCATGTTAGCCGGAGCTATTGGCACTTCTGGATTTAATTAAAATTTTGTAGTGAAGGTACAACATAATCAATTAAATTACGTCATGATAAACCTCCACGCTTTAGTCATTTCCTTAATTATCGAAAATATT
This sequence comes from Lepidocyrtus fimetarius, assembly GCA_036507315.1. Taxonomy (NCBI): domain Eukaryota; kingdom Metazoa; phylum Arthropoda; class Collembola; order Entomobryomorpha; family Entomobryidae; genus Lepidocyrtus; species Lepidocyrtus fimetarius. The sequence continues at coordinate 10,132 of JAANSO010001021.1, read as the reverse complement.
ATTATACCTAGTGAATCTGAAAATTTTAATTTCTTTAAAATGCAATTTAAACTAGCTCATATCAAGGTATGGTTTCCTATTTATTGTTAAATTGACATATTTTTAAGAAAATTTATCATTTCCGACAGTTTTAAGCAATCTTGTGTCAAACGTTGAAGTTTTGTATAATTACGAATACCTACATATTAATTATTTGGCAAAATAAATTAAAATAGTCAAAGTCAAAATTTGAAAGTAGTTCCCTACCCACTTTCTCGTATGTCTTTTGTGTCAGAAGAAATTCTTCCATTACATATCCTTTCCCCAAAATACCAAAATCGCTATCAGCGTAGGTTGACTTAACTATTGCGTCCCCCTCCTTTCAGATTTTTTGCTTTGTAACCAAAGCATCAACATCAATAAAAAGATGACCATGTGATGGTGACGACGGTTATGCGTATTCCATAAAAACACAGTACTTGACGCTTTGTTAAATTTTCACTCTTTTACACAGGCTGTTTGCTTCCCCTTTTTCGTCTTCCCACCGGGACCGCTGGCCTTTATTGCTCATTATATCATTCCACTGGACAGCACCATACCATCCCCACTTTCCTACTTTGATTTGAAATCATTGTGCCATGCTTCGTTATTGTTCCCAAGCAGTCTAGCTAAGTTATGAAAAGCAAAAGAAAATTGTTACGCAACTAACCAAGCTTGACCATTACGATTGTCAGAAGAGTTGAAGATGTATCAAGTGACTTTCTTTTTGAAATCTGATGTTATGGTGTTAATAAAATTGAATAGCTATGCTGTTACCCAAACTTTTTTATGTTTCGTATAAAAATTGAACAAAGCCAAAAAGTATTTCACATAGAGTTTTATTGATATGCTATAAAAACAATATATTATTACACAGATAGGCTGAGAATTACGCAAGTTACGCAAAATACAAGGTTTACTGGACAAGAAGATAAAAGTTAGTTTGTGTTGATCGACTTTCCGTTTTCTGTTACTTTTCTTAAAAATTTTGAAAGGTTGTTATTTAATACAAAAAAAGGGAAAAGCGGGACGTAGAAGTGTAAAATGATTACGTTTTTTCCTCCCTTATTTTGTCTCCCGTAGCGTCCCTTCTATATGAGATCTATCAATTCTTTGTTATAATGATGTGTGGACACACGCTGAGAGATATTTTTGTTATAATGGGAACGAGTTTAAGATGATTTGGCAGGTGAATGTGAATGGTTTTTTAGAAGTTGGGGCAAAAGTTAAGATTTTGTTTCCCTTTCTTCCTTGTACTAAATAATGGTCAGAAAAGTATAAATCGTTAAATGAACAAAGCAAGGCTGGAATGTTATGAAAATAAAAGTTTTAAAAAATATTGTTGAACAAAATTGAAAGACAACAAGAGGGGGTGTGGAGGATGTAGTGTGAAGAAAAGGATTTTTCGTAGGAAACAATAAATAACGGGAGGAATATTATATAACAATGATGGAAATTGTTTGTCCTTTTAACAAAAAAGATACAATCATTTGTAAACGTTTCATTTGAAATTGCCTTGAAAAATAGCATTTTACCCATTTATCCAACAAGTGTTTATGCGATCACAAACTTTATTTTTAACTAAATTCAAGTAGGTATGTTTTGAAATGTTTTTGTTGTAGATTTTAATGTGTCGCGGTAATACTATTTCATGGACAAGTTTTTGCTTACGTACCTGTTGTTTACAGGGCATTTTAAGCTTTTCGTAGAAAGTTTTAAGAAAACTATTTTAATTGCACGTTTCTAAAATTCTACGCATTTTTCATCTTTCTTATCAAAATTATCAACCGCAATTGTCTACAAATAAATACTGACTCAATCAAAGGGTTTGTGCAACTCTTCAGGCTTACCTGAGTGCTAACTCACTCATTATCAACCCAGCCATCCTTTATCCTTTTCTTTCCCAAAAGTAAAATAAGCACTTGAGGGGTTTCACAAGTGCTGCGTCAACACTCAACTCGTCACACTTAAACCTAAGCAAAAATAAAAATGTATTTAAGAAGAGAAATTAGGACCCAAAGAAGGAAAACGAGTAGAATTGTTAGCAGTGAAGCGCTCCTTTTCACAAGTGTCCCTTTAACTAGAGACTTTGTACAGTGGCACTGGGAATAAAATCTTTTTGTTTCCCATGTCACTTGCGACTTTGTGAATACATGCTTACTTCGCACTAAAGTTTATTAAGAGAGGTGCTAAACTTTGAACCATACATTTGTTATTTAATATGTAGGTCAGCAGGAGCTACCTGCCCATCAGCTTCTTGCATGTTCCCACTTGTTTCTCAACTTGGTGCTGATATAATCATAATCATCATCTTAACAAAAAGAAAATGAACGAGAATTTTGCCTTCCACTTGTACGAAATTGAGCAAGCCAAAAAGTAAAATTATTTCTATTTATAGCTTTTTTTTGTCATAATGCACATTCCGTAGAGTCTTCTTACCTAAATAAATAAATAACTTTTGCAATGACAGTGCAACATGCCGTGTTGAAATTTGTAGATAGGGCTCGTGTATCCAATAAATATTATGCTTTTCACTCCTTGTTCTCCTTCTAGTGAAACAAATTGTTGTTGGCGAGACCTGCTAAAACCTGTCGTCACCTTCCTGAGAGTCTTACCATTATTTTATCACGAAGAAGAGAAAAGAGATTGCAAAAGCAGAAAAAGATGCAATGTGGCAATAGTGCAAGCAATGTGATTTGTACTTCGTAAATTTCTCTTCTTCGAGACAGGTAATAAATTGCCCTTGTTTGCCAACTCGCACTTCCTCCGTGTTTTCCAGGCTTATAGTCATTGCGATAAAAAAGAAACTCCTTGCCTCCTTGAAAATAGTACCAAATGGAAACGCTAATGCATATACACGGCTTTTGTCTAGCTTTTGCAAGTGCGAAACAGTGGTTGGACTAAATGAAGCACACAAGTTTCCTATTATCATCATCACTATCATGATTTCACAGCTTGTTCACAATTAAGTATGTACAAATGTACCACATTTGTACAGGTAGTTAGTAAATACTCTTTAGGGAATTCCATTCATTTCCCGCTAAATTTCCTGAAAATCCATAAATTCAGATTTCTGTGTTTGGTCGTGGTAGGATATTTTAGAGAAAGTGCTTAGAAAAGGCAAGGCAAATGAGGTGACTGCAAAAATTTATAAATTCAGGATTTAAATGAGACTGACCAAATTGTGTAGCGTTTCACTACTCAAAAGCATATTTTCAACTTACTGTAATAACCAGTGACTTAAATGAGGAATTAAGAAAAGTAAAAGTTGGCGAAAGAGGTATGCTGTTAATGGACTTTAGAAGGTAGGCTGGATACGGAAATAATTAAAACAGAAAGTAAAAGGCAGTTTGTAGTTACACTCTAGAGAGAAGATAAAATCAGTAAAATGAAAGGTAAAAGTAAAATAATTATTTGCCTAGGCTTTTGTAATTTTCAGTCACATTATAGAACGACAATATTGCAAACATTTTGCCATTTTGGGTCAAAGTCAGCACGCAAGTCTTCAAGCTTCAAGCAAGCTGTGTAGGGGTACTTAAAATGATTCCGATTTATTTAAATAAAATGTCAAGAGTTTGCATGCCTTTAATTTGAAAACCATGCTTGATTTTTCAGGCTTGGAAGTTTTGTTTTTAGTTTTTGTAATTTTAATTTTATAAATTAGGTTTAATAAGTACTTTACATATATTGCAAATCGAATAGCGCTTCTATCCAAATTAAACTTTTAATTAAGTGACAGATTCATTGACTGATAGAATCCATGCTCATTTAATTAGTATTGTAGCTCTCTTATTAAAGCCATTTGCTTGATGTTTTCCGTCCAAAAAATTACTCTTTGTCAAGCCTATTTTAATTACACATTTAAATTTAACTGAAATTTTTGAAGCGGGCTTCTGTAACTGCAAAGTAATGCAGATTCTTTATTATCCTCAAATAGGTATTTCCCCTTTAATTAAAAGCACTCTTTATTAGAGCAACGCTTGCAACAACTTTCTTTCAAAAGTTCTTTTACTCCCTCACTTTAAAAAATTTTAAAAGAGGAATGACTTTTCTATACGCTCATGATTTTAGCACTGTTGAACTAACGGTGCTTAATTAGACCTAGGTAGAGAAATGGTGCATTGAAAGGATAACAATTTACTTGGTTTCGTACCTTTTTAATTTAAACAGTTGTTTACTTTTACGTTTGATTTAATTTGAGTAATTTTCCTTTCTCGTGTAAGGTAGGGCGGGGTAAGCAAATACAAAGTGCCTTTAAATTTTTCCCCAATTTGCCTTTTTCAGGTTATCGATTCACATTTATATGACACTCGAAGCCAGTTACTGCTGCTGCTGTTTCTACCTTCCTGTGTTTTGATTTTGTAAAATAATAGCAAAATTAAAGTAATTTTGACGGGAAAAGAGAAAAACAAAGCAAATATTTTGTTGGTTTGAAACTCTTAAATACATTTAACCACTTAACAAAGGCCCGGTACAAAGAACGTTAATGAAAGTCAAGAAAAATAGAGAGACCCTTTTATCAACCTGTCAATTATAAATTTTGACATGTTACGCATGCATGCGTGAAGTGAGGAAATCTAAAAGCGAAGCTCTATCAAGCAGTCATACGTTATTGATTTAAGGGAAGCAGATTGACGCGAAATGCTGAGAAAAGTTACGTTTGAATATTTTGTTACAAGTTTTGAACTGTACAAATCAAGCATGCTTCCTTTCCTTGTCAATCACAGTGTAAGCATATGTCATGTTGTTTTTAGCAAAATGCACGCAGTTGACACTGAAGGAATACCTTCTTGTAATCCTTTTGTACACTCTTTTAAGCCTCTTATGTGACCTTCCTTCTTGTCAATGCCAAATGTCAAAATAACCGCAACGGTTCTAGAATTAGTTTTGATTGTATTTTCCGTTGAATTCTTGGATTAAGTTTTCGCCATTCTTTCTCATATCTTTAATCTGTACAAATACCTTCTGAACAGTTTTAGTTTGTGCGCTTTCTTATGGATGAGTTGAAAGTCAAATGGGATGGAATGTTTTGTGGTTGACTTGTCGTAACATTTCGAAAATTGTGTAGTATTTGGTAAATAATAGAATTTAAATAAAACTTTTCTCAAGTCTTTTTTGCTACTTCTTATGTTTACTTTTGTTTGTTTCTGTTTCGATTTAGAACACACACACGAGGAGTTCCAATGCATGAGCACGGAAGGTCCTATAGACAAACTTAATTTGTTATGTTTGTTTATGTAAAAAGAAAGGGACGGAAAGGGAAAAGTCACGGATTAATGAATAGGTCAAGTGGTAACTGTTTTCTTTAATTTAATTTTCATTGCAAAGGCTTCTTAGGAAAGTGAAAGGCTAAAGTACACTTTAATCCCATGTATAGAAAAAGTATCGTTGAAGTTGTAACTGTGTTGAAAGTGTGTATTTTAGTAACTTTTCTAAGTCGAAAGTAGACTGATTTTGAGTCGAAAAGCAATAGCTTAAGTGTACTTTCTCTTTCTGACCATGTTTGGGAACATGACTGCATTTTAGCTGTACTCACTCAAAAATTAGGACGATTGATAATCTTTATCTTAGCGCAAACTACTACATTTCGGAATTTATTGCTATTTTTGAAGTACTAAAGTAAGTCGTTCGTATAATAACTCACAACAATAACAAAAGTCACAAATCAAGCAGCTGTCTATTTATTGGTAATTTTGTTTTGTATCCGACTTTTTGAAAAAACTGGAAATAATTATTTTTTGCATTATCACAAAATCTAGATTTTAGTTGTCCATCATTTTATGTTTTCCTTACAAAAAATCAATAAAAATATGTGAATGGGAAGCAGCCAATGTCACGATACAATCTTTGGTATTTCAGATGAGCCTTTAGCTCCAGTAACGGGGCACTGATTGAAATAAGAGATAAAAAAAGGCAAAAGTCATGCCACATTAAAAGGAAATGAAATAACTTTCACTATTTTTCTTTGTTAGCTGTTTCATAAAAATATCGCATATTACATCTTCGATGGATTCACCCCTACTATATATACGGTTTTTAAAGAAAGAAACCAAATTCCTGCCAACAACAAAAAAGGGCTGAAATGTCTGGAACAAATAGAACAATTAGATCTGACAAAAGGATACAAAATATGACTGCTGACGATGACTACGACATTGAATCTTGACAACAATAATTTCTATGTCATCTTTTCTTTTGTGGTCTTTTGTGGGATGTCTGTATGTCTATGTCCAAAATCAAAAGCAAGAGTTTCAACGTCGAAGTTAAAACCGGGAATCGTTTTTCTTTTTCCATCATAATTTGCTCGGAAGCGTTTTTCAAGATTTTTGGTAAAGATTAATTTATTTGAGAACAATAAAATCCAAACCTATGTAATCCAATGTTAGAATTGGAACAAAGAGAAAAAACAAGTTTTGAAAGGTTCATCATAAAAATTTGAGAGATACGTGAGATACTAAATTGGTTTTAAATGTTGGCGATATGAAGTAAATTGGTTTAGAGCTTGTTCAATAATTAGCTAAAGTGTTGCTCGGTGTAACAGAAAGCGATACAATTTGGTAGTTTTTTATTTGTATTTTACAGGAAATGCCCCCATGTGGGGCTAACATTTTAAAAATATTGGATGCATACTAGGTTCGCACCTTCATTCAAACTGCCTTTTTTCTGCGTCAACTTTGGCACGTTTTCAATCAATTCTGAAGTTCAATCTCACAATTTCATAAGGCTCTTTGCCACCGTTCGCACAGCAGAAACAAGGGCTGCTTTCATTATTACAAAAATTTGGGGAAGTAGTGGTAAACCCTCCTGCTGTTGAACAGTAACAGTCAGCTTTGTCTTGATTTTTCTTTTTACATTATATTTTTATTTCATTTCTATTCTTTTTAAAAGCTCATATAGATCTTTACTCCATTTTCCTTTCCCAATGGGATATACCACCAACCGAGTGTGAATTCTGGGGTAAAATCGTTGAATTCCAAAATTTATACTTTGATTTTTACAAGTGCGTGATAAATAGGAAGGAAGGCTCACACACTAGTTCGTAATGTGGCTTGAATTTACGAGAGAACAATAAAAGTTAAATAGTGCAGCAGGCAAAAAGTGTTCAAATTATAGAACGGAACTTGTATCAAGCACAACCCCAAGAATGACCCGTACCGATTCACAATCCACGTAATATTTTCCCGTATTTTCATTTTTCTGTAAAACCATAAATACAGCAGGAAGGATGCTTCATTATATATTTAACCATTTATCGGAAGCGGCTTTTACATCCACTACATTTAACATAAAGCAGGGCTAACCCTGAATCATTTTTGGGAGATTTCAACTAAAAAATAAAGTCCGGAGCATGTGGCAAGTTGAGTCTGGTAAAAGCTATTGTGCGCTATTTTCTGAATTGTTAATAATGATAAATAAATAAACGAGGCTCAATATTTTTCATCATCTTTCCGTATCTGTACCGTTTTCCTCAAGTCAAAGTCCTTTTTGACATTCAAGTTCACTCTCTACGTTATTAAAACTGCATAATGAACTAACATTCGAAAAAAATATTGGAAATAGTGGTCCTATTGCGCGGTCCAGTAATAATAATGATGAGCAGCGATGATGACCCTAATATTCCCTCTCATTGCTTCACTGTTGGGGTTTAAGTATCCCAATCTTTTCCATGTGTTGTTTCATTGTTTCTTAAAATGTTGAATGAAAAACGAAGTGAGCTTAAAGCCTTATTCCCTTTTAACGAAACAGCCAAAAACAATTCTGCATTAGGCCCACTCGCTTTCAATACGTTTGAAAATAAATGGAATTGGAGGCATGCAAGGCAAAGTTCTTTCTTTTGGTGGTCACCCCGCTGAGACTTTTCTCACCCTTCTTGCATGCATTAACAGAGTTNGGAGGCATGCAAGGCAAAGTTCTTTCTTTTGGTGGTCACCCCGCTGAGACTTTTCTCACCCTTCTTGCATGCATTAACAGAGTTCTTATTGTTGGGATTTTCTTGTATTTTTAAGTAAATTCATTGTATTTTTAAAACTTAACAATGGATTCTGGAAGCAGCAGCAGTCGACTAACTCATCTTTTCGTTTATGCTCACATTAAGTTTTTGTCCATGTGAAAACTTTGAAAACATGGACTAGTCTTCTAGACTTCTGTACTTTCCAGCCAGCCTCAGTGGCGCTGGCTTTCATTACACGTAAAATCGATGTTTTTAGAAACATTTAATGTCCAATAATGCGAAAATTTATGATAATTTGTGTCTTTTCAACATAAAATGTATTTTATAGAAATTTTGATTGTTTGATTCTCAATGTCAAACATTAGGCAAAAAGTTCAATTGTGAATCTCGAAAATATCTCGTCTTGGTTAGAGGCGTCAGCAACACTCGAAATACATGAACAATCCATATTTCTGAGGTTCACAAATTTTCTTATGCTATAATTTTAAAATGCCTATTTCAAATGGATGAATGTCCCTTAGTTTTTTAAGGAAATTGTACACACCACAGGAGGTCATGTTTTTCATTGTATAACACTCAAAATTAAGGACATGACTTGAGATATTTTAAGTTAAAAGTGCTACGTAACTAAAATAATAGCAAGGCTTCCGGTCAAACCCCAAAGATTGAAATTCAATTTAATAATCTACAATGCGAATAGGTTTTGAACTCAGTCATTTTCCAGGCGGTCCTAAAAGATTTTTAAAGTAATATTTTTTTCTTTTGAAATACGTTAGTTCCATTTTGATACGGTTAAACAGAAGCTATTTACACATTAGTCCGTTACCTCCTAATCCGGTATTGTAGACGTAATTTCCAAAAATAAAGAATTTTTTCACCAATTCATTTTGGTTTATCACCTGTTAGTAAATATGTATTTGTTGTCCTTCTAACTTTGAGACATCCTAACAAAAACAAAACTGAACAATACCGTCTCAAAAAGAAGAGCTCTCATATTTTAAAAAATAAGAAGCAATTTTCATATTTCCATTATTTGGCCTTTTGAAGCTGCACTCTCCCTAGAATAGCTCTTTTCATAAAAACCCTCACAGCGTGGTCACCCTCTTGTCTCGAGTGCATTTTTAAGCTGCACTAATGATCCTCTCTAATATCAAGTAAGAATTGAGATGAAAGAGGAGCCGAGCCAGCGTTTTTATACAGTCAACAACACCGATTCTCTCTTATCCTCAGTCGGTTTCCATTTTTACTAAAAAATTACAACAAAAAATCAAAAGGAGCATACGCACTTGACTTTTTTATGCTCTTTTCGCCTCAGTTTATTAGTGCTCATTTGTGCCACCCCACTTTCTGTGAATTCCCATATGCACTTTTTCATTTCCAGCCTGTTCAAATTGTTGTGGAATAATGCACAAATGTTGTAGCTTTTCGAACTGTTCAGTTTTTAATAATGGTAATGGCTTCATGCTTACTCCCATCCCCTGCCATTTATTTTTGTAGAATCGTAAACTGGGAAAATCTAGCATTGAAAGTGTTAGCTTGAGTCATTCATGTCATACTAATTAGGAGCCAATTTGAATACCGACTCAACCAAGTGAAGACCATTTCATGATAATAAGGCAGTTTTTATAAAATATTGCTGATCGGGCTTTGGAAGAGAGAATTCATCATGTTACACACCTCAAGATAAAAAACATGATCCTCATATTACAGCTCTTAAATCTTGATCTGAATCTCCAACTCATTTCTCTCTATTTCTGCAGGCCAACTCCGCATTTTGCATCATTATGCGTCCTCAAGTAACATTAGGGATTCGTAATTCAGAAGCTATAAGTTAACCAAAACAGTAGAAAAAGCCACCCTCATCGTTTTCCTTCATTAACATCATTCCCCGCCCTTCATCGAATCCTCATGGAATTTTCAAAGCTTACTTTAGTTAGTAAAAAATGAAACCGTATGTGACCACGGGTTTTGACTTAATGCCATATTTGAGAAAAAACTACAGCCGTATCCTATTTCATTGCTTTTCTCATTATTTCCTAGCTTCTCATCAATATTATTGGCAGTCAGGCACTCAAAAAATCAGTAAAAACTTCTTTCCCTACGACAGAAATGCATTTAATTTCTTTTGTGAGCAGTCCAGCTACTTTTTTATTGCAGTTTCAC